>JANAVB010006998.1:2297691-2435191 GCA_029216955.1 Iris pallida
CACAGCCGACGAAAAGCTATACAAGACTTATCTCTCGTGCTCCGATGCCTAAACTAGTCGAATCTCCCTTCTACTGGGTTACTCCTGTACATAAGCCAAGCCAGGGGGTATGTCCCACAGAGAGGAAGCCCCGCAAGCAGTATTCCCGCAGGAGCGATAATAGGCTTCCTCGCCAGACCAGCTCTGACCGTACTTACATGCAGCTTCCTTGCATGTACAATAGGAGTGCTATGACAGAAGATCTAACCCTCTCCTAAGAAGAAGAAGAATCTGTGGCACATGACGTGCCTAAATCAAGGCACTCTTGTACCCAGATTACCATTAACTGCTGTCGTCAGCAGACGGATGCGTCATCGCCGAGCAGGCGTTCTGTCTTCCAGAGACTCCACTCCATGTCGACCCCACGCCAGAGGCTTAACAGGGGGTCGGTAAGCCATAGAGAAGACGAACCCCGTACCACCATATGTTATACGGTACAGGGTTCCCGAGATCTCAAGAAGCCCTCCCAGAATCCTTCTATATCGGTTGCTAAACCGAAGATGTGGTCAGAAAGCAGTAAAGCTAAGGTACCCGATGGAGGTGTGTTCCAAGGCACTCGTTCCAGATCTGCATTAGGTGCCTTGTCAAAAACTGGGGGTAGCCAGCCTCCTACCATGCATGACAACCCTGTGTTCCAATCTGACGAGGCACAATACGATATTGATGTCTCCATTGGCGCAGCCAGTCACCAGACTGGGGGTAGCAACCATACTGAGTCCGAAGAAGATCACAATCTTACGGTATATCCTCAGGATTACAAGATTCAGGCATCTGAGCCAGAAAGAGAAGGATCAACAGCTCCTTCGAGTCACCCTCACACTCGATCTATGTTCATGGCCGATGGCAATGAGGAAGACAACAACGAAGCTCTCAAACGTACCAAAGTCCTCGAGACAAGGTTAGATACGCTGACAGATACCATGAAGACCCTGTCCTCGGTCATAATCGACCTCAAGAGTAGCATGGCCCTCGCTGTCTCTACACCTGTGCGTGATCTTCCAACCAATAATGAATCCAGCAGGTTGACTACTGCCAATCAGGCAGGATCATCCTCATCTAATATATCGGCTACAGGCCCCGCAATGCCGGTCGAAATACAGCAGGCCATCAAGGAGCTGTATGCTCGTGATGATGCTAAGGAGAAGCAGGCAACGCTCCGGAAGATGGGGATCCGACAGCAATACCCTACCGAGTGGGACAACGTCGTCTATCCTTCCAAATACAATCTGCAGACGCTTACACCTTATGAAAAGAAGGGGTCTCCCCGACAATACTTGAGGTACTTTGCCTCTGCAATGGGGCACCTGCCAAAGGATGACGTTCTCATGTCCAATATATTCATAGGAGCCCTGCAGGAGATAGCCTATGAGTGGTTCTGCAGTCTTTCGAAAGATTGTATCTCATCATTTGAAGACTTGAAGACTCGATTCCTGGACTGATTCTACAAATGAGGCATAGATATGACTATGTCGACCCTCATAAAAATTGTCCAGAGGGAGAAAGAGCATGTCCACACATACATTGAGCGCTTCTGCCAGACAGCCCTCAGATTACCATCCGGCATGTCGAGCCCATGCTTATGGACTCCAGTCGCAAAAACATGTTGCCCGCTATAAAATTGTGGTACAGGGCTTCCTGCACGGAGTGGATGCCTTTTATTACAGAGGTGGATGCCGCACAAAGGAATGCCCAAGATGCGCTGCTCCTGGGGCTACACTTTCCTGCACCCGAAGACAAGGGGAGACGCTCGTCCAGTAATAACCCTAAAAACGAATAAGGGAAGTAAGCGATGACCATCAACATCTCCAAAGTTTCAGCAGATGTAAACCCAAAGTCCATGGAAGCACAAAGGCCGAGGGAGACATACTCCTTCAATGACGAGGATACGCCGGAGCTCTTCAAAATGCTTACGAACAGTGGCAAACTGTCCATCCCGGTACCCAGGCGTCCTGATGAAATAGGAAAGGTGGACCATCCCAAGTACTGCCATTACCACCAGTACGTCCATCACTCAACACAGGACTGTTATGTGTTGAAGGGGCAAATTCAGCACCTCATTAACACCAAGGTCATATCGTTGGATTACGAAGAGAAGACCAGCACGGCCAACATTGTTACTCTCCAGTTTAGGAGTTTTCTAGCCACAGAGGTGCAAGATGGCGTCATCCCTATTCCAAAGACGACGATGGAAGTAGTCAACCTTCCGCTAGCACGGGACAACACTTAAGGGCTTGTCCCATTCTCCATGCCTCAAGGCGAAGTCATGTGGATACATCCTGACTTGGTTCCCGACATGATGATATCTACGACCCTTTCTGCCAAACGGAAGAAAAGCAACGCAGGCCGCATGGTCTAGACGTCGACCGACGATGCTTTGGTGACCACCTGCTCGGCGCAGAGACAAGAGGAGAGCCAAGCTCCAGACCAGGAGGAGTCTCCACTAAATACTTTCCCTGTCGCAGATATATCAGGAGCAGGTCTTCCTTAAATTCCTGAGGCACCAGAGGTGGGTCCATCCCGGGCCCCTACCGTGGACAAACAAAAACAGAAGGAGGTTCATTTTGATAAACCTCTCAGAAATGATCTGGCAATAAGGCCTATCAAGCCCTACAACTTCGATATTCTAGCGCAGCTGGCTAATACTCCGGCTAGATTATCACTTTTTGTGCTCATCCCCCTCTCTAAATATACCCAAGATACGCTCAGTGAAGCTTTACAGAATGCCGAGTCCTTCCTCACCCAGGTTTGACCACCGAAAGTAGATCCCGCTGCTTGCCCACATTGCCACAGCGTGGTTGAAGTGATTCCCAGTATCACTTTCATCCAGCAAGACATGCTGCTAAAGAATAACCAGCACAACCACCCAATGTACTATACAAGGTATGTCAGTGGCATTAAGGCCGATCATATCCACGTCGACCCAGGTTCCTCTCTGAGCATTATCTCAAGATGCCTGCTTCAAACTTTAGGGATTCTGATGTATCGGTTGACAGCCTCGAACACAATAATCAGTGGTTTCAACGCGGGAAAGAGCGAGCCCCTGGGCAAAATTTGCCTGAAATGTCAGATCGACGACCTTTATACTGAAGTGGCTTGCTATGTCATTGATGCGAACATAAACTACAACATGCTGCTAGGGCGACCATGGATCCATGAGTACATGATTGTCCCTTCCACCCTACATCAATGTATGAAGTATGTGGCCGGCAACGGGACCATTAAAACGGAGTTCGCTGATATCGACCTATTTCGAGGACTTGAAGCCTACTGTACGGACGTCGATATGTACATGTCAGTCCCCTGGGATGACGACGGCAATGATGCTGACGATGAGGTAGAGACAGCTTCAGAAAGCGCAGCAGTGGCCGAAGAACCTTTAAAGGTTCGACTGAAAGGGAGGCCTCCCAAGGTGTCAGTGCCTCTTGTTGTTATGCTTCGGGCAAAGATCCACCTTCGCTTCGACGAATGATGAAAGTTGGTCAGGAGCCTATACGAATAAGGTTACCCCAGAGGGCCCCAAAGCTGACCATGAAGGTGCAGGAGCATCCGATCGTAATTCCCTTGATGGTCAAGCTGAAAGGGAGGCGTCCTCTTTCTCCTCCGGTGACAGCTCTAGTCCTCACTGACGAAGAGCTAGAAGATTACGTCTGTGCCAACACAGAGCCCCACTCTTTCGACGACGTAATCCTACGGGACAAGATATCCCACTTCATTAACAAAAAGTTGTCATCGAACTACTCTGGTGCATGCTGGAACACTAAATATTCTTGGACAATTTTTTGTGTAAACTACAGACGCAAGTGTAGCTCCCCTTCCCGAATTTTTTTTGAATTATTTATTTATTTATTTATTTGATTTAAATGGGGTTTTTAGAATTATTATAAATAATTATTTAGTTTATTATTACGGTAGATGATTTTAATCATGATTAAATTTGGAGTACAAGGTAACTGGAAATCGTGGCACGGATAGTGCAGTGGCGTACTTTGACTAGTATATTAGCCCCGGTAGGGAAGACCGAGCCATAGTGATGTCCTAACTAGAAAAACCAGGCCAAGTTGCGACTTAACCCTTGCCGATGATTTATTTATTACGTAATTATATTATTGGGTTCTAGAGAAACCGGTTATACCATTTTAGCCCGGACTGGACCCGAACTGAGCCCAAGCCCATGTAGTCCTGCAGTACGTCTAGTGCCATTCGTGTTGATGCATGTTGGTATGATTGTGTGTCGTATTCCAGTTTAGTGATCTAATGAGTATTCCAAAATATTCTTAATTAAATATTTTAAATATTGTTATTAGTTGGTATACGATAATATTTGTATAAATTAGGCCTTGTGTATTTTTTGGGATTATTAGAGGGTGCAAAAAGGTATATACATCATCTTTGGTTTATTAAATTTTATTATTATTGTTATTACTATTATTATTATTTTATTGGGGTTGTTATTTAATATTGTTATTTTATTAATTATAATTAAAGGTTATATTTAATTGTTATATTAAATTGTTATCATGTGATTTATAATTTATGCATAAATATAATATATTAAATATTGCTTATTGTGTATGTGTACATATACATTATAAAATATATGTATAGGTGAAGGTATTGAAAATATATATATATATATATTATATATATATATATGGTATATGTGTATTTATATATATATATATATATATATATATATATATTATACTATAAATATATATGTATAAATGTGTATATATATGTATATATAAATATATATGTATATGTGTGTATATATAGATATACATATAGTATGTATGTGTATATGTGTGTATATAGATAGTGTTTTGTTATATGTGTGTAAATATATATATATATATATATATATATATATATATATATATATATATATATATATATATATATATATATATAGAAATAATATAGAAAATATATATATATATATATATATATATATATATATATATATATATATAGAAATAATATAGATTGAAATATCTATATATATAGATATTTATAGGTATACATATATATAGGTATATGTGTGTTTATGGATCTCTAAATATATATATGTATACGTATAAATGTATAAAAATTTGTGTGTGTGATTATATATATAAATATATTCATATGTATACACATAGCTGTATATATATAAATATATATATGAATACAATAGTTAAGAATAAAAAAAACAAAAACAAACAAAAAAAGAAAAGAAATCAAACCAGCCAGGCCAGGCTCGGCCCAGCCGAGCCCAACCCGAGAAAGACCCAGCCCGCGTATTAAACTTCCCCACATGGTTGCTAATCCAGCAGCAAACCCGACCCTCCCCTTATTCTTCACCGTACCTATAGATATATACAGAACGAGTAGAACAAAGAATTTCTCGAAACCCTAAGCCCTGGCCATGCTTTTCCCCTGCGCACGTGTGCGCCACCCTGCGTGCCGTCGCAGCAGGGTCGGGCCACCGCCGGAAGCCGGCCACTCAGCCGTGCGCGCACAGCGCAGCGAACGCAGAGGCAGCAGCCGCGGAGTCGACTTCGCATGGAGATTTCTCCCTCCTAGGTCGATGAAATATCGAACCGTTGCTCAGGTACGACCACAATATAACCGACTTTATTTTCCTTCAAATACATGGTTACTAGATGCCCTAGGTTGTCGGAAAAATGACGCTCAACTCGACCAAAAATCTGTTCGTAAACAGAGCGTAGGACAGTCCAACCATCCACGTTCGGAGATCGATTTTGATCGATCCCGTACAGTATTTGAAAAACTAATTGAACACATTTTTAGACAACGTGTAGGACTTCACGACCCTTTTTGTGGATTCGGAAATCATCGACTACGCGTCGAAAAATAGAATCCCAAAGTTTCCCAAAAACCTGTTTTAAAAACTAGAAAATCGCTCCACACGACGTGCATCACGCCAATCCGGACAACGTGGTCGCGTACCGATAGGATCGAAAGCTGCGTAACGGCTTTGTGGTCATGTGGGCTTTGACGGAATTCAAATTGGTCGCGTGTGCGCGACGAATTTGATGCATATCCGTCGAAATTCACCGTATCGTACACTTTGTAAATTTCTCAATTACTTTGTGCACGTTCATCGGATCGAGACGAAACTTGCGCCAACAGAACCGTATCGTTTTTCTGGTCCTGTATGCCAAGTTTGGTCCAATTCTGAGACAGTTGAATCCGACGTCGTTTTGCGGGCCCCATGGTCCCACTCAACGGGCGATTTTGTGCACGGTCCGCCGGAATCCAACTTTGGACATAAGGTTGGGTTCATATCGGAAAACTGGATCCGTAGACATGTAGTTTGACGACTTTAGAGACCGTTGACTCTGGCACGCTTTTCGGTGCAAAACGGATCCAACGGCGGACATCGTTTTTGCCCGAAATTACCGTTTTGCTCCTGTGTTCAGAATTGGACTTAAGGACAGGCGATCCTAGCTATTTTGACTATTCTAAGAACATTGGTAATATTTATTTCAGCTTTCGGGGACTGTTGTACGGGTTTTGACTATTGTGGCACAATGAGTGGTTCAGATTGTCGTTTTCACCAGCAAAGGACCACAGGCGAGTACAGTTTATTGTCTGCATTTCGATATTGATTTTCACTATATTTTATTGATTGGCCATTGGTTATGTGATTATTTTCTATTAAAATTGTTGAGTCGGGAATGAGAAGTACCAACGATGTGTGATCTGACCTTAGACAGTGTAGACAGTGATTCATTATTTCTTGTAGACAGTGTAGACAGTGATCTATTTATTTCTTGTAGACAGTGTAGACAGTGATTTATTTACTGCAAAGTAGGCAGTGTAGACCATGATTTTTACTGCATTTAAATTGTGTAGATCGTGATTATTATTTTGTAGACAGTGTTTTTTTATTACAATATTTTCTGTAGACAGTGTAGCTTTATACAATATAGACAGTGTAACTTAGACAGTGTAGACAGTGTAACTTAGACAGTGTAGACAGTGTAACTTTAGACAGTGTAGACAGTGTCGCATAATTGTCCCGAGACCGATCACATATCAAAGGTACTTCTAGCAGTTGGGGAAAGTCTGTTGTGTCTATTTATTTACTATTGGTTTTCTGTATTTTCTGTTTATTTTTAAAACTCATGATTGATGTCTAACCTTTGTTTTATAGTCATTTTCTTTATTTGAAATTGCATTCAGCGAATTGTGCTCGTTCCATTCCTGACTGAAAACCAACATTTTTCAGGTTAGCCGTGGATTCACTTAGCATGGGGAGTTCGGGTGTACTTGCAGACAAAACCTAGAGACTAGTTAGATAGTCAAGTTATAGTCATTTACTATTTGTACAAGTTTATATTTTTCAACAAATGTAAAACTTGTGATCTTTGGAAATTAAATTAATTATGTGAATGAGCATTATTTGTGAATTTGATCTTCATGGCCGTGACAGCGTTCTACCGCCGACACTGCGGCGTAGGCTGGCTTGGACACGTCTCGTATCCGTTTAAAAAAAATGGGTGCAGGTCGTGACAGCAAGTGACAACTGCCAACCATGTGAGCCGAGTTGTCCCTACCCAGGGCACCTACTTCGTAGTTCTAGCCAGAAAAAAATAAGAGAAACCCATCATATTCGATCGATTGGAGCATCCGCAGCGAATAACTCATGAAGACCCAGACCTCGACAGCGGCAAAATGCAGTTCTACCGCTACACGACACAGGCCAAAAACCTTATCCAGAAGATGGGCTACGACCTGAATGGCAACAAGGAGCTCAATTATGGCAAAGGCCGACGTCTTCCCTTATGAATTCGTGCTCCGAAGGAAAAAGTTAAAAACTACTACCAACGTACTCGTCGAGGGCTGGGGTACGTTACACCTACGACCACCTCAGAATATTCAAAAAAAGAAGTCATAAGGCACTCACACTCTTCTGACTCCTCAACTTGGGACTCCGATACCAGCACTGGTCAAGTCTTTAAGAAGATGTTGTCTGCTAACATAATCACTAATCAGTTAACCGTCGAAGACAATCAGCACAGGCGGTTACAAAAGTTAGAAGCGTTGGATGAAAAGCGCTTGCTCGTACAGCAAAGGATTGAGCTTTACCAAGCTCGCATCTCTGGGACCTTCAACAAAAAGGTTCGCAAAAGATCTTACCAAGTGGGCGACCTCGTCTTGGCAGTACGGAGACCGATGGTGATGACCCACAAGACGGCTGGGAAGTTTGAGCCCAAGTGGGAAGGACCGTTTGTCATAGAAACGGTATACTCTAACGGTGCTTATCGGCTAGCTAAGCCTAATAGTGACTTACTAATGATATCCATCAACGACAAGTTCCTAAACAAGTATTACGTCTGAAGACAGAACCAACATAGGCACCCACATCCCTTGAAAAGGGTTCCCATGAGTTTTGGTAAGGGGATCTCTCTCTATCCCTCCTATATATTCTCTCAAGTAGATGAAGCAATTCACATCCATATTACCTCTGGATTGCTTCTTATGCCTGGAAGATCCGACTATCATGTCCACATTACCTCTGAGTAGTCGTTCTTCTCGCATCAGTTCTATGATTATCCCGGCAGTCTAGAAAACAGTTTACGTCCATATTACCTCTGGATTGTTGTTCTATACCCCGAAAAAGATTAAGCCTACCACGTCCAGATTACCTCTGGTCAGGCAAATCCATTATGGAGATTCCCTCTTTATTTTAAAGACAAAAGCAAAGAAAACGAGAAAGCTTCTACATATAAAAACATGTAGCTACAAAGACCTATTACAGACTCTTCATAGTTACATACACAGAAGCCAAAAAAAAGCTAAAATTATGGTACAAGCTCTCAATAGCGCGGGCGAGGCGGGGACAGAGCCAATCACTTCCTGGTCAAAAGGAAGTCGTCATGAGCCCATGCTCGAAAATGATAACTCAGGATAATTAATGCTAAGAGCTAGGCATGACACCAGCCATCACCCAGCTCGTACAGTTCTGACATGTGTTTATGCTTCTATTCAAAGTATCTCGAGCTTGACTCAAGTTCGGGACACTTTGAAGGGGTCTTGTAAAAGCATGAAAAATCTCAGTTGAAGACATCCCTTTGCCAATGCGCAGAAGATGCAAAAGACTAAGGCTCGGTGCTAAAAAGACGAAACAGAAGATATGAGAGAAGTCCCTTTATTGTTATGTCTACCAAAGTCTAGTATAGGCACATCAGGACTATACATAGGGGACTAATTCTGTTCTTCTACAAAGGATCTAGTACATATTCGACAGAGCCTAGAGGGATCTACAAGGGATGCAGTCTCCATCGAAGTGCGACCTTCCTTCTTCTCGACACGCACGCTGGAAGATTGACCTCTATCGAAGCATGTTCTAACTTTCTTATGGGCATAGCCTCTCAGAAGTATATCAGTTAAGAGGTACAGCCACCTGCCTGTGCCAACCTCAGAAGCAAGATGGTGGTAGGCTCCCATCCCCTTCTTTTACTTCAGAAGCCAGTATCTTTACTCCAAAAGCGAAGCTACCTGCCTGCGCCAATCTCAGATGCACAAGGGTGTCAATCCCTTTCCTCCGCCGCCAACGCCTTCACTGTTCAGAGGTGTAGCTACTTACCAGTGTTTGTATGAGGCGCAGGATGGTGATATGCACACACCATCTTAATTCCCGTGACGCAGTCATCTGCTCCGGATCAGAAGCTTAAGTCACTTCTCTACAAGAGACTTCGAAACTCCTATCGCAACCAATGCAAGTCAGCCTGTCGCTCCAAAAGCACAGTAACCCCGCCAACCTGAAGCACAAGCCTACTTTTCGCCTACATCACAGTGACTCCGGTAGCCCAAAACACAGCTTCATAAGTTGCTCTATATGCAAAGAAGTCTCGTCGTCATTCGAAGGCAAGTCCAATCGTCGCCTAAAAGCACAGAAGTTCTGTCATCTCTAGAAGCAAGGTCTACTCGTCGCCCAAGAAGCACAACAGTACTTAGTCCTTACCAGAGGCGCAGGAATCATGGGTCCAACCCTAATTAGTTTGTTTAAACCGCCTCTTGTAGAGAAGATTGGGATTAAATCATGATTGATATCATATCAGATTGATTTAAATCTTAGATGCGGATCAATTAGACTCCAAGTCTAGGATAAAATCTCAAGATTTACTCGGTTGTATCCGAGCAAGCAAATCGACAAATGCCACGTGCCACCTCTTTCGATTATGTTTATAACCACCAAAGATCTCGTTTGAGGGGAATCTCAATGTCCGTCATATGTCAGTGCTGCAGAAACCCGTACCGTACAATAACGGTTCATATCTTTGGTTGCGATAGGAGTTCTTCTTCCACCAAAGCATCAATCAAAAGACAGAGGAAACATTAACAATCGACAATCTTCAAAGGATCAACAATCTCTATCCACGAAGAGTCGACCACCCTCATCCACTAATCAACCAAAGAACCAACCAACCATCTTCAAGAGATCTTCTCATCCAGACAGCCTCTTAATCGGTAACCCCAGCGTTCCATCAAAGGCGCCAGAGATCCATACCAAGGTTGATTCGTCGTCAGATCGTCAACGGAGTAAAGGAGCCGATGTAGTGCTCGATCTCTATCGTCACACTTTTCAAGAAACCTCTTCACTCTGTACTTAGAATATCATGTTTAGGACTTCCTTCTTTGTACACAGATACCTTATACGTTCAATAAAATAAAAAGTTTGTTCAACCTTTTGTTACATCAAACACGCAGTTGTACAAATAAGCTCAAGTACTACCACAATTTTGTATTAATAGCAAAGACTGACCTACATGGGCCACCACAAAAACGTATCACGACCCACACCTGGATATTCGAGCACGAGTACATGGGCCACGCCCAGCCTATGTCACAGTATCGACGGTAGAAAGCTGTCAAGTACCCAATAAATATCTATAACATCTAGATGATCCATGATAATAAATTTACTCAAATCACACCACAAGCGACTTAAGAAAGATATGAAATAGAAGATATCAACAACACTGAAACAGACAGAGTCTACAAATGAATATACAAGACCAGAATGTATCGAAGGCAAAATAATAACAAAACTAAATCAAAGTACCAGGGCCTAGAACTCCCGGGAGACAACTCACGGTGAAAGAATATTGAGATCCGTCTCAGCTAGCATCATCATGTAGTCCAATAATATGGACTATAACAATTCCTAAAACTTGTCAACGTATTCAGTCAGGATTGGAGCGAAGTACATAAACTAACAGCAGTTCCAATGAATTGACAAATACTATAAAAATAGCTATAATGAAATACAAGACAGAATATCAAGACTAGAAGCAAAACAGTACAAGGTATACTGAATATCATATCATGGTATGAAATACTGGAATGTAAGCAGTATAGAAAAATCTGATGTATAATATAAATATAAACGGTGCCTTGAAATATTAGAGCGTTATGTGATCGGCTTGGGTCCAGATCAGGCTATTCCATTTGATCGACTATGCACAAGTAGTATAGAGGATTAGGCCGACCAAAATGGAAAGCTATGCACAAGTAGTATCAGGTCAGGCTACACCCTTCGTGTGGTGAGGGTGCAGCTATACACAAGTAGTAAACAGGAGGGGGTATTGATCACATACCTCTAATAACTTTTCATTTCCGAATAGTATAATGGATTCAACCATGACACGTCATGACACGGGATTCAAAAAGCAGGGGGCCAGTCCACCCCCAAATCGATGTCTATACAAGTACAGGAAACAAGATTGAACAATGTACCCATATACTAGGTAAACCAGGAATAACATCTCATGATGGGATCCAACGTATACTAGTCTGTGCATCCTCGTACCAAGAATCAAGTAAAATACTACAACTGAACAAATATAGTAAATATCAAAGCAATGAAAACTATCAGGGAATATACTCATCTCAGTTTGGTTGGAGTCGACGTACGCGACACGAACGTGTCGACACAGACGGTCCCATTGAGTCCGGAATAGTCCAAATAGCCTAGTTCGACATAAAGAAATCCAAAATCATGGTTCGATACGATAATCAATTTGAGGAAGGGAAACGACTAAAATAGTCGTGATTAAGGTTATAAAGAAAAAGAAAATCCATATATAACTATCAAAAATTGTTTATAATATATTTAGAAACTGTACTTTTATTAATCATAAGATTTTGAGTCAAACTGTATTTTATATAATATAAAAGTATTCTAACTAAAACTCCAATTTGTCAAATATGATTTTGAGTCAAACTCGATAATGATATTCAGAAATATTATTATACTTTGATATGATTTCCAAATAAGTAATATTATTAATACGATAAAACTAATAAAAATACTATCAATGATACTTAATATTATATAAGTGCAAAAACTAATGAGACCTCAATAGCAGTTATCATTATAATCTAAAAATATAAAATAATAATACTGGTGATAAAATAGTACTTTTAACAATATATATATATATATATATATATATATATATATATATATATATATATATAATAGCACCCTAAAATATTATTTTAGCCCAAAACAAGAATTTCAAATTGAACTTAAATGCCAAGCCTAGCCCAACCATATACAAATCATTTCTAATAATAGAAGTGATTAACAAGAAACTAATCTAAACAAAATCCCCAAATAAATGGAGAAGGGGGTTCTACTGCTTCCTAGGTCAACATTTCCTCTAATATAGAGGAGGTCAACATTTCCTCAAATAAGGAGGGGGTCTATTGATGTGAACTTCAACAGAGATAATAAAACGAAGAGGGCTCTCTCTCTATCAACATAACAAGAAATCCCCCAAAAAATCAATTCGAAGAGAAGGAGAAAAAAGGGTGAAGAATTTTTCACCCAGGGCTCCGGCAGCGGAGCAACGCCGGCAGGGCGCCGGGGGCTCGACCAGCGGGTGCAGTGCCGGAGAACTCTGGCGGCTTCGGCGAGGCCGGAGCGGAGGTCGGCGGTCGAATAGCGTTGACGGTGCCAGGGCGGTGGACGCAGTTTGGTCATGTCAGGTCGTTCCCTTCCTCTCTCTATCTCTCTGTGTGGTGATGGTGGGGTGATGACAATGGTAGTACGGGTGGTGGTTGTGTTGGGTGGCAGATTTGACGGTGGTGGAGTGGTCGATGGTGAATAGTGGTGGTGTCAATGTGTGGTTTGCTTGGGGGCGGTCGGGATGATGATGAGTGATGGTGGTGGCATAGTAGGCCGATTGGCCACGGTGGTGGTTGTGTCGAATGTGGTGGTGGTTCTCTACGGTGGTTGTCGTGGTGTTGGGACAGTCGGACGATGTTGGAGGTGTCTGGTCGTGGTGTCGATGTTGTGGTTTTGGAAACACTGGTGGTTCCAGTGATGGCAGCATAGTAGTTGTGGTGGTGGGTTAGTTGTGGCAATGGCGAAGCCAGGATGTGGTGGTCCGATATGGATGGCCGGATATGGATTCGACCGAGGTGGTGGAGATTGCAGTGGCGGCGATGGGGAGATGGTCGGCTGTGAATAGTAGGGAGGTGGTGCTACAGTGGCGGCTGCTAAGAGTCCTAGGTTTAGGAAATTTGTGTCTAGATTTTGGGGATGTGCGCCTATTTATAAGGGAGTGGGAGAAAAACCCTAAAAATGTACATGTAGTAGGATTAGGAAAAACTTATTAGAAAAAAAAACTAACGTTAACTAGTAACCATTGGTTCATTTAGTTAATCACTAGCTATTTATATATAAAAGAAATCAGTAATTTATTTATTAGCTAACTATAATATAAATTACTACTAATTAATAAATGAGGTAATTACAATTTAGCTACCATCCAATCAACCGCAGCCTGTAATCCGAGCTTAGGTTTGGTAGGCTAGGGTTAGGACTGATACGGTCTTAGCCCGTTCCTGAGGTGAACGAACATCCTATCATATTAAAATCTTTAACCAAAATCATTAGTAATAAAATATTTTATTTTTCTAATACAAAATCTCATTAACATATTTTTTATATATAAAATAATTGTTTATAACTTATATATTATTATTTTTTAAGTGGACAGATAATTGATTTGGTAACTTCTCACAAAAATATAGTTTTTTTACAAAACCAAAGAGCGACAAGGACCGATAGCAATCACGGTCGAAAATATTTCTCAAAATTAGAATTTCATATTTTTTTCAGAGTTTTAAAAAATACAAATTTCAAAAAATCCAAGAAATTATTTAACGGAGGTTACACAGCGTGAGGCACTGAGAGTGCAGCCCAGGAGACTCGAATGGAGCTCCCTTCCTGCACTGATGAGGCGGCCGAGGAAGTTGTTAAAGTTCAAGCTAACGAGTCAGCCAAGGGAGTGTCGGTTGACTCGGCAGCCATAGAGAATGTCACGACCCGCACCCACTGTGAGGGTACGAGTACGTAACGACGCCCAGCCTACGCTGCAGAGTCGGCGGTAGAACGCTGTCCTAGGTTATTGTCTAACCAGCAACTCACGCAATTATAATGTACTCATCATGATCAACTCCGAATGGAGGACAAGTATAAATATTGTAACTCAATCACAGTCTAAGCACGATAAGATAATCACAGAAGAATTAACTAAGAATAGAAAGACAACTACTAAAATAATAACAACTCTCAACAAATCTCAAAAACTACACAAGTCTCAAATCACTACAAAAGTTCGACATGAAAAATAGATGCTAGTCTACTAAACTTGTCACTTCCCATTCCCAGAATACGTATTCTTAATACATGTACTGCTTTAATACATTTATTTAATATCTATCATGTATTATTCTGTGATTAAACTTCTTTAAATATTGTGTTAATTAATTTCTTGCAATTTTATTTCTGCATTTATTTTCTGCTTTTATACACTACTTTAGCTCTACTTTGGGTTCGGCTTGGATTGGACTTAGTATGATGTTTTATCTTGAACCGAACACAAACCCCCACCTACCACCACCCCTTCCATTTAAAGCCATCCCCTTTCTCTCTCTTCATTACTTCACCATTAATCTTCTTCTTCCTCATAACTCCTCCCCCACCTACCCAGCCGCCAAGGCAAGTGCCAAACTTGCTTCTTGATGGATCACCACTATTATTGTTCCATCATCTTCATTACTTGATTCTGAGCCTCTTTAGTACTTAGCATTTCCAATTTCCATGGTTCATTTCTTGTAGATCTAATTTTAATACATTTTGGATTTCTTAGGTTTTGATCTAGTAAACTTTGTTATCTTTAAGTTTTGATGGTTCCATGTGGTGGAGAATTTCGTTCTACCCTATTTTGACCTATGGAAGTTCAGATTTGGGCTTGGAATGAAGGATTTAGAGAGCTTGGAAGCAATGGCTATCCATGGTTCTCCTTCTCAGAAGAGTGGAGAAGAAGGGCAATGCTTGACCGCATGAGTTTTCATGCGACAAGTCTTCTTGAGCTGCATGAAGTGTTGGCCGCATGAAGTGTTGGCCGCATGAAGTCCTGGCCGCGTGCCATTTTGAATTGTACTCTGGCTATGTATAGACCCGAGTCCTATTTGGCCGCATAAGTCAACCATGTCCGCATAAACTCTGAGCTGTTCCGGCCGTATGGAGCTTCGACAGCCGCATGAGGTTCGCCATTCTCAGCTGCATGAGCTATATGTCTCACGAGCCGCATGAGGCCTGTCATCCTCAGCCGCATGGGGCTCGTTTCAACCATGGCCGCCCATGATAATTCTCAGCCGCATATAGACTTAATAATCGCAGCCACATGACGCTGACCATTCACAGCCGCATGAGTTGCGTGTCTTCTCAGCTGCATGAGGTTCACCATTCTCAGCCGTATGAGCTGCATGACTTACCCTAGCCGCATAGGGACCCTGACTTAATTAGCCGCATGAAACCCCTTTAGTTTCTAGCCGCATAAGGCTTTGCTAACTTGGCCGCATGGAATCACCCTTGTCCAGCCGCATGTAACTTATTCATTCCTGGCCGCATGAACCCAAGTTTCGCGAGCCGCATAAACTCTTGTTCTAATGCCTTTTTGGTTGATTCTTGTCCTGAATTGACACTGATTGGCATTAGTTAATTGTCTTGGCATTTATTAGAATTAGTGGGCATCTTTACATTAATCCACATTGATTGTTTTCTTGACATTAATAAACAGGGATTGTTATCTTAATTTAAATAATTGATCATGCTTCCTAGTTGGAACTGAGAGACTGGCTAGTCGTGTTATTGAAACGAATGAACGAGACACGTTCATATTAACTATGAACTATTGTAATCGACTGGCTAATCCCGAATATTGGCATACAGGCACATGCAGGCTTTAATTTATTTAGTTATTTATTTATTAATTTATTTATTTATTTGTTTATTTTACAAAAGTAGCAAGTGTACTTTATGTTCAAGGCATGATTACTCCGTGGTTAGTTTTGATTGTTGCATTACGCTATGTAAGACCTACAACCTGACCGTACTGGTATCATTGTAGAGTTGTGCATATCGTACCCCGTACGAAAGTACTCATTTGAATGACCATGACCCACGGCATGGGACTACACTCAACATAGAGACTGTTAAGTTAAATAAAATAATGATTGCATGGAGAGAATGGATTTCCGAGTTCTTAATGGCAGTCCTCTTGGGACTAGTAGTGCCCGACAGGCCGGTTGGTCCCCACAGATACTGCAAATCTGCCACATGGGCAAGGAGCGGTATCTGGTTATATTATCTATTGTATATTGTATATGGATGACGGGCGTCCCGCTGGGATTCGTCTAATTCATGATTGGCACAATTGATTGACTGGGTAAACTAGCCTTGCTTGCACATAGTAAGAACTGAGGAATCCTTTATTGCATAACCCGTTACCCCAGGATAACTTGGGACTCACAGTAGCAAGCCGTAATAGTTGCATGGTCATTTAAATTGATTTGTTTGTGTACTGTATCTACTCTGTTACCTAATTGAGATGATCAGAATGTCAGGACATGACGAGCCAACTTCTGTCCTTGTTTGGTTGGGAGGTTGGTTCGAAGTGTCGTGATGTTATGTGAATCCTAGTAGATAGCAGAGATCTATTATCATATTATCTTATTACTGGCTTCATTCCTCATATCGTGCTCCCTTGCGGTACTTGCTATTAGAGGTCTAACCTCTCTGGTTTTGCATGGCCAGATTTAGAGTCGGTCCCCGAGGATCCAGCTTACTTCTACCTCCAAGATGGTCAATACTAGAGGGATGATCGCAGGAGGACTCGAGTGGGTTTCTTACTTCATCGCTCATTTTGTTAAAAACTTTATACTTTGCCGTTTGGCACCGACATGTTAGTCGGGTTGTCTTGTACCTACTTTTGCATGATTGTAACTAAGTCAGGCTGTAGCTGATAACAATTGTGTATACTTACTACATCATCTAGCTGTATTTTATAAAGCCAGATATCAAGAACATTTTGACTGAGCGTTTGGGACGCATTACTGCTTTATCTTACATGTTCTCTATTTCGGTTTCTTGTTTGAATGATCGAGACAATAGATGTGAAGGGACCATAGTGAGACTTTTATGTAGTATGCACCCCCTCTTCTTATTAGACATTATTGATCGTATTATATGGTATTCATCTACCCATAATACGTAGCTGGCTGAGTCATTCTCCCGCTCTCCAGTATTCTGGTTCTGGGGCGTGACAAGGTTTTAGGGGTGGCCCATGCAGGTCAGATTTCAGACTTGTGGGGTATTTTAATAGGATGTCTCAATCACACATGTTCCCTCTTGATCTCATAATTCGTTGATTTTCAACTCCAGCTTGGCATTCTAGTATCCCTTGACTTCATTGATCCTTCGGGTCCGATCGTTTGATGGTTCTTTTGTCCCTTTTCTTAGGGGCACCTCGTCTGCAACTGTCAGAGCTGGACAGCAATAACATGGACAGCAACATGGACAATATGACCAGGTTGGTCAGCAACAAGGGCCGGTACTAACTCCGGAGACTATCCAGGAAGAAGTGATAGTGGAAGCAGCAGCTGGACCACAGTATCTAGAGGTTCCACCACCACCAACAGTTCCACCCACCCCCGTGGAAATGGACACACCGGCTCTTCTGGAGATCATGAGAGGGATGATGGCTACTCAGCAACATCAGATGTTAGCCCAGCAGCGCATGTACGCTCAGTTGCAAGAGCAGAACGTACTACTCAACCAAGGGTTGCAGACAGCTTTGGAAAGAGGGGCAAGGTCGGATTCAGGAGCATCAACCAGATTTTGCAAGTTTAACCCCCGCCGTTTCGAAGGCACGGAGGACGCCATCTCAGCAGATGCATGGCTTAAGGATATTGAGGCTATTCTGACGGCGGCTAAGGTACCGGCAGAAGAACGTGTGGATCAAGTGAAGTTGCTACTTCATGATCTCGCACGTGATTGGTGGGAATCAGAAGAAGTAGGCATCAGACGTCCTATTGCTTGGGACGATTTTATAGCAAGACTCAAGACAAAGTACTATGGAGTTGTGGTGCAGTTTGAGTTACAACAAAAGTTTATCAACCTCAAGCAGGCCGGCAAGACGGTAGATGCTTATGCAGCGGAGTTATGCAGATTGAGTAGGTTCGCCCCAGAGATGGTAGCAACGGAGAGCCAGAGGGCTATGAGGTTTCAGCAAGGGCTTCATCTTGAACTCTTGTAATTGATAGAGGGGCACAATTACCAGACTTTTGACGAAGTATTGACGGCAACCCGAAGCATGAGATCACCATTTAGAGGATCACGGCAAGGACTGGAGGTCAGAAGAGATCTCACAGTCAGATTGAAGGAGGAGGGGGAGCAGCGCCCCGAACAACAGCACCATCCCTTGGCATTCACATTCATGATGTGGTAATGCGAGGGCCAGCACCACCACCCAGGCAGCAGCAACAACAGAAGAAGAATCAGCAACCCCCAGCAGGCTGCACTTATTGTGGGAAAATAGGGCACATTAGAGATGTGTGTCGGGCATTGAAGGGACTGTGTTTGATATGTGGAAATCCAGATCATCGGGTTACCACATGTCTCATGAATTCGAGGTCAGGAGGACCAGTGCAGCAGTTTTCTGCTCTGCCAGCACCAGAGGCAGGACAGTATCGAGGACCCGCAGCGGCAGTGAGACTATTGGCCCAGCGTCCGTTAATGCCACAGGCTCAGATGTTTCGGCAGCAGGGACCGCCGATGCAGCAACACCAGCATAGACCACCCCAGCATCATCAAGGAAGGGGCCAGCAGCAGCACCAGGCTAGGCCGCAGCATGGAAACCAGTAAGGAGGTCGAGGGCAGGCATTCACACTGTCCTTGGAAGAGGCATTAGCATCGGAAGATGTTGTGGTAGGTAACATTCTCGTCGCCTCACATCCCGCAGTAGCATTGTTTGATTCGGGAGCATCATACTCATTTATATCTGCACAATTTGCGACACGGCTAGGAATGGAGTTCGAGGCATTACCAGTATCATGACCCGCACCCTAGAGTTAGGGCACGAGAAGTGGGTACGTCCAGCCTACGCCGCAGTGTCGGCGGTAGAACGCTGTCCTTAGTCTCATGCATCTAACAGTATAAGGCTAAACAGTTTATACTCTCCGAATGGGGGTGACATAGCAGGTACAGACTCAATCACATCTAAGGTAGAGCATGATAAGGATAGATAAAACATGAAGTCCAAAAGAGGTACAACAGAGAGAAATCTAAGTGTCTAAGATACACAAATCCAGAAATACATCTCAAATCTCCAAACTCAGATACAATAATCCATAAAGCAAATACAACTCCAAACAATTGAAATAACTATCTAAACAACCTCTAATGTGTCTCCTCTAGGCTAGCAGGCAACCTCCAAGCTATCTATAAAATTTATCAACAGGTCCAATCAGGACGGGAACGAGCACATATCTCTAAAACAGTTCATAGCAGGTTAGGAGTATAAATCATGCAATAGAGTAAAATACAGGAAGTGCTGAATAGAAAGTACGAGTAAACAGAAGATATTTTATAACTGAAAGTAAATACATGATAGTAGAGAATGTAAGTAGCTACGTGATTTAGAGCACAATGGTTATGTAAATGGCTTGGGGGCACATGAATACAAAGAAGGAGGCACATGAATACAGCTATTGGGGATAGTGATCACATAACCAATTCTACTCACCCTGCCCCAATCAATACACAAGGATCCGTTCAAGTTATGTCATAAGCACATGAATACAGCTAAGATACGTGAACTCATGTAATGAGTAGTACATGAGGCACATGAAAGCACATGAAGCACATGAGAATATGTAAAAACATGAACTAGTACGAGTACAAGGAGTACCTGATGCACATGATAAAGTACATGAACATGAAATACCCGATGCACCCGTAGAGGGATAACATCTCAGAAAAGGATCCATATAGTACTAATCCGTGAAGATACGTGTCAGCATCAAGTAGAGTAACCTAGAGCAAGAATATAATCCAGACAGGTATAAAAAGATCAGAGAATGTACTCGCCTGATATCTGAATGTCCAAAGTAAAGATACTGTCCGAGGAGAGGTATCTGGCTCCTAATTAGAAGAGCACAAGTCACAACATGTCCAGAAGGGTAATATAAAGTACTACAATGCATTCTACATGAATCTAGGTCAAACTAGGCCAAAGTCAACCCTTGGTCAACTTTTGTCAACTGTACTTGTCAAACTAGGTCAAACTAGGTCATGTCCTAACCCAGCAAGTCTTACTAGGCCTAACCAAGACTGTCCTAGCAAGCACACATCAATACAAGGCTATACAAGCCAACATACACCCAACTCTATATAGCATGCAATTATTCAATACTCAAATAGGCAAGAATTCACATTGGATATACACTAGGTAATCTATTACTTTAAGCTATATATGTCTACACATATATACACATGCATATATTGGTATTCAACATTAGGTCTATAATCATGGCATTTCAAATGGTTATATAAACTTATATATTACAACACAATATGCTAACATATATATAATATACATACATAGCTAAGTTAACTATATTCATAAATACTTACTTAAGAGGCTACGTGTGTGTATGTGAACATGGTAAAGGGGCAAGTGAGGGTTAAATGGGCATACATAGTGTATACATATCAAAGTGTCAAAGTGTAAGTGAACAAAGTGTCAAGTGTGATAGTGTCAACATAGTATAAGGGGGTACATGAGGTAATATAGGATTTGTGTTAACATAGAACATTACAACTCATTAACTTGTATATTGCATACATTACATCTATTATTACATTACCTTCATGCTTGCATTCATTCATCATTTATTTATTCTTTTGCACTACTATATGCACCATACATTACATACTATGGAACCTACATATTCATTACAAGCCATACTTATACATGCTTACATTAGATAGGATACTTACACCTCATACATCATTTATTTAACCATTTACCCATGCTTGTATTCTCTATTTAATTACATAATGTTTATACATTAACATGGGTTAAAATCAAATAGAACATTATATTACACACAAGGGTGCACAAAATGCATATGCCGAATAGTAACTCCTACTAATAATCAAAACTATACCATCTCAGCATGAATTAAAATCTAGGATTAAATTATGTTTTAGATCTATGTGTTAGCTTTCCGAAACTTCAAACGGATCGCGTTTTCGTTTCCGAAAACTCCCGGAATTGCGAAAACACCGAGAACGCGTTTGTCTTTCGTACAGCTGACACTCAAATAATTCTCCAGAAAGTTATAGAAAGAATTAGGCCTATTAATACATGTTTTTGGAAAGCTAACTTCAATACGCTTCTTTTAAAAAAAAGGGAAGATTAAACCGAGCTTTGAGCTAGAAGTTATGATATTTCTAAGTTAGGGCTGAAATTAAAAACGTGGATAAAAATCATGACGAATTTAAATAGTTTGAGCCAAAAGAATACACAATATATATACTAATTATCCACAACAATAATGACAATAATAATATGAGGAACCACACTCACAAACTTGATTATATAATCATCATGAACCATTTATTACATATATAAATATAGATATACTCTCATTACAATATATATATATATATATATATATATATATATATATATATATATATATATATATATATATATATATATATATATATATATATATATATATAGACATACACAAATCTATATATGTAACATGAACACATCTATAAGAGATACATGAATGAAATCTAAAGTACTCAAGAACACATCTCTACATATTCAAATCTAAAATTTAATATGAATTAATTTATTTAATAAATATTTTAAATATAAAGTGTGTCCAAGTTTGGGGATTTTCCCCATGAACACAAGACACAACAATAATACAATAGAAATCCCTAAATGACACATAATGGACACAAGAGGACACAAAATAGGGACACAACAATGGAGGTCATTCCTATGGTTAAAACTTTTCTAAATGCAAAATGGAGAAATAAAAGAGAAGAAAATATTACCTAAAGGAGATAAAATCCAAGGAGAAAGGCTTCTTCCTTGGGAGAGCTTGAGAGCACTTGGGGAAGAAGACTTCTCAAAGAAAGGAAATGAGATGGGAGTCCTATTAGGGCCGGCCACAATGGTTATATCCCCCCTTCATTGAATATTACAAGTTTGCCCCTCCCTTAGTTACAAGTGTTTAAAACAATTTTGGTTAGGGTTTGGGGGTAAAAGGGTCAAAATAAAAACTCTAAATGGTTAACCTAATAATTAGGATTATGACTAATCTTTCTAACATGACTAATAAAAATGTGGGCCACGGCTAACTAATGCATGGGTCCAACTAGAGTCTAAGTTATCCCGGGTCCCCGTTACAAGTCGGATTGAGATAAAATTTGAACCCGACTCAAATAATCCCAAAACAATATCATAAATAATAAAATAATATCAAAATAATTCAAAGAGGTCAAATGCAAAACATCTTTAGGCCATAAATGACATTAAAATATCATAATTACATGGTTAGGCTCTAGGTCAAACAGTCTCTAGGGTTTCATTAGCAAAACGTCAAAACCACAAGTCATTGATTTAAATAATTTTAAAATGATTTAAAATCACCAAAAATCATATCATGAATTAAATATCATTATTAAAATAATTATAAACAAGAAATTTTGAAATTACCCTCATTTGGAAAACAGGGTGCTACAACTCTACCCATCTTAGAAAAATTTCGTCCTCGAAATTTAAGATCGATAGTACTCCTTCTAGAGCTTCTAACCTACCCAATATCTAAGGTAACACTTCCTAACACTGGAATAATAAACGGACATCTAAATAGTGTCAATCTAGGAATACCTCCAACACTGCTCTGCTGTACGGCGGTGATGGAACTTCAATAAAATATGGACTGGAACCTATTTCTAAGGGACTGGAACTATTTTAAAGTAGTCTTAACTAAGGATGAAAAGGAACTAATCATAGGCTATAGGTATGCTCAAACTATTATCTTCCTATTAACCATCTATTAATACATTCTATTACTATAGGAACGATGCATTACTAAGACATATAGGCCCCTATCTCTCATAACACATTTATACTCACCAAAAGACTAGTACATCCTATCAAGGCTGATACTATAATCTCTCATAAATCTCATAAGCTACATGTTTATAGACACACATCCCCACATCAAGGACTAACCTATATATATCTACAACTGATACTAATGGGGTGACGTCCCTATTTCCCAACAATCAAGGTCTAAAAAGTTTTATCTAAATCATGCAATTTGAAGGAATAGTATACAAGGTCAGGGCATACCGTAGCAGTTGGAAGTCTCACCTAGGTACACTAATCATTCTAGGTCAAAACAGTACTATGGTATCAACACACAAACAATCTAGGGTGTCCTAATTGGGAAGGTAAGGGAACAACAATCATCAAGGTTGTAGGGATGTCTACCATCATATATAAAAATTGGTCATTAACAAGCAACTAAAAAATTATTAAAAGGTTACTATTCCATAAAATGGCAAAAATTAAAAAATTAGGCACAACAAATCACAAATAGATTTTTGTCTTGACACGACCTAAGTTGATCAATTTTGGGATAAAACGAGATTTGGACAAGCAGGGAAATCAATGAAATCAAAGTATGAGCACGAGCATCCAAAGATGGAGGTTCAGGTCATGATTAAATTTAATTCAACTGAGTACAAATACGAGGTTCATAGGCGATGAAAAGATTTTAAGGAGAATTGTCAAGGCTGTCGCGAATGAGACTCTAGGGTCAAGTTTAACTGTGTCTCCATTCTCGTAGATTGATACATGAAAAAGCGAACCAAAGTGTAATAGGTTGATCAGACCATCATGTACTGGTTCTGATTAGACAATATGTTAGTGGGTGGCCACCTAATAAAATATGTCATGACCAAGCTCGAAAATAGATAAGCTTGCAAAACTAAGGCTAATTTAGCAGCACAAGATATAAGGGTGGTAATGATGAAAGGAATTACATAGTCCAAGTTTCTTAACCAACGGGTCAAGTAATCAGATAAGGTACAAGGTTAAGCATCTAAGGAAACAAGCAGAACACCATCACATGTCGGGTCGAAAGAATTGAGTCAAGGCTGGATTTCTAATTGAAATAAGAAAAAATTTAGTATAATGGTACAGGATATAGTTTAGCCAGTTGACCAGAAAATCATATCAAGAAAATAGAGTACAAGAAGACGGATTTTAGTGGGACATGATATACCTACACGAAGGTGAGCTCGTCTAGGTCTTGCATATAAGATTTGTTGGAGGGTAACAGCTAGTATTATATTCCGAATATCAAAGTCACGATAAGGAACGCCAAGGATCTCAATTAGAAAGTGGGAGTTCAAGAGGTGGTAATTAATGCACAAAAATAATGAAGATCGAGTTAGTCATTTGCTTCTGATACTCTTAAGTTCATCTGGTCATAACTTGCCAATCATATCTTTACCTCACCAGTCTCCATATGAAAATTTAACCTTTACTTAAATCCTTACCATGACTACCGTAGGCAATTTCCAATTTCCAAACATCACTCTTGAAGCACAGCCCTCACATTTAGGAATCAACATTAACCATTTATTTAAATTTCCAAGTTCTTTTACCTTGTCTTAAATTTGACCCAAAACCTCTAAATCCCGTTTACGAATTTCTTGAACTTGTTCAAATTGTTCTCCTCGTATTATTTAATTTAAATCTCTAGGCCTTACAAAACTTATCTTCCATCATAAAATCAACTTCCGTATTTTCTTCGACATACACCCTTGAATATTATTCTCCTAAAAATATTTTACAACAATCTCTAAACTTCCATAACTTTGTGTTCTCTCTATCCCTAGTCATTTACTCGCAACATCTTGTTTAATATCCTTATTAAACACAATTAACTTCTCCTTTCCATTACTAACCTTCTACATAGCCTCAGAGTAAAAGTTTTCCCCAGAATCAATAACCAAGATTTTCTAAGTTCTCAAAACTAGGTTGACCTCTGATATCCTCATTAGTTTTGAATACACCTATAAACTATCTCATAACCCCAAAATTTCTCTAAATGTAATTGTTTCCAGATAGGCAGTATACGTCTCTTTATTCTATTCGAGACCTTTACCACATTTCTATCTCAAGTTTCCATATGGAACACTCCACATTTGATTTCCTTTAGATCATCATAAAATAACCAGTTACGTCTTCTCTGAGCTACATAATTTACGTCACTTCCTTAGCCTTCCCCATGCAAAAGATACAAAGATTCAAGGGTTTCAAAGTACATCTGGTAGGGACGACAAGATATGGGTAATTGATGTAATGAGACAGAGTTTAAGATAAGAGGTAAATAAGAATGCAAGGGAATAATGGCGAGAAAGAATAATGAAGATATGTTCCTTCTCATCGGTTCAAACGAGAGGAACCCATCAAGCTTAAATTCAATAGCAATGAATGAGGGTGAATCCAAACAAGAGGAAAAGGAATTCCAATTAAAGTTCAAAATGAGTTTCTCAGGGGTCGTCCCAGAAATCTCTCAAAGAATCCTAAGTGTGATTGAGTACCTTGGATTTGAAAATATTAATCTAAATACAAAATTAAATCAACAACTACAAAATTTTATCAAAATCATCCACTAATAACAGGATTCAAAGTTCTACAATGAATCCACAAAATCAAATTCAAATCAAGGAAAAAGGTGAATCAAAACAAGGAAAAGGAGTTTAAATCGAAATTCAAAATGAGATTCTCAAGGGTCATCCCAGGAATCTCTCAAGAAATCCTAATAGTGATTGAGTATCCTAACATCTTAATTTATATAACCTATAGCAGGCTCGTAGTAGTACAACTAAGTCGTTGCGCTACTACAAAATCGCACTAATGCGAATCTCGACCTGCATGGGCCACCACTAAAAACGTGTCACGACCCGCACCCTAGAGTTAGGGCACGAGAAGTGGGTACGTCCAGCCTACGTCGCAGTGTCGGCGGTAGAACGCTGTCCTAGGTCTCATGCATCTAACAGTATATGGCTAAACAGTTTATACTCCCCGAATGGGGGTGCCATAGCAGGTACAGACTCAATCACATCTAAGGTAGAGCGTGATAAGGATAGATAAAACATGAAATCCAAAAGAGATACAGGAGAAATCTAAGTGTCTAAGATACACAAATCCAGAAATATATCTCAAATCTCCAAACTCAGATACAATAATCCATAAAGTAAATACAACTCCAGACAATTGAAATAACTATCTAAACAACCTCTAATGTGTCTCCTCTAGGCTAGCAGGCAACCTCCAAGCTACCTGTAAAATTTATCAACAGGTCCAGTTAGGACGAGAACGAGCACATATCTCTAAAACAGTTCATAGCAGGTTAGGAGTATAAATCATGCAATAGAGTAAAATACAGGAAGTGCTGAATAGGAAGTACGAGTAAACAGGAGATATTTTATAACTGAAAGTAAATACATGATAGTAGAGACTGTAAGTGGCTACGTGATTTAGAGCACAATGGTTATGTAAACGGCTTGGGGGCACATGAATACAAATAAGGAGGCACATGAATACAGCTACTGGGGATAGTGATCACATAACCAATTCTACTCACCCCGCCCCAATCAATACACAAGGATCCGTTCAAGTTATGTCATAAGCACATGAATACATCTAAGATACGTGAACTCAAGTAATGAGTAGTACATGAGGCACATGATAAGCACATGAAAGCACATGAAGCATATGAGAACATGTAAAAACATGAACTAGTACGAGTACAAGGAGTACCTGATGCACATGATAAAGTACATGAACATGAAATATCCAATGCACCCGTAGTGGGATAACATCTCAGGAAAGGATCCATATAGTTGTTACGACCCGCACCCACTGTTTGGGTACGAGAACGTAACAACGCCCAGCCTACGCCGCAGTGTCGGCGGTAGAACGCTGTCCTAGGTCACAACATCTAACAATATAATGCTAAGCAGTTATACTCCCCGAATGGGGGTGACATAGCAGATACAGTCTCAATCACATCTAAGGCAGAGCATGATAATGATAGATAAAACATGAAATACAAAAGAGATACAGGAGATAGAAGTCTAAGTGTCTAAGATACATAAACCCAAGAATACATCTCAAAACTCAGATACAGTAATTCACAAATCAAGTACAACTCCAGGCAAATAAAATAACTATCTAAACATCCTCTAATGTGTCTCCTCTAGGCTAGCAGGCACCTCCAGGCTATCTATAAAATTTATCAACAGGTCCAGTCAGGACTGGAGCGAGTACAGTACATCTCAACAGATCATAGCAGGTTAGAAAATATAATCATGCAGTAAAGTAAGATACAGATACTAAAAGAAAACAGTATGTAACAGAGAGAGAACTGTAATAGAATTATCTACTATACATAGAGAACTAGCAGTGACTAGTGAGTCAGAGTAAAATATAAACATGTGAATGACATAGGAGATTCATGACTACAGCTAAGAGAGTGATTCATGACTACAGCTACTTGGATAATATTCACATGTCTATTTCTACTCCCCCATCCCCAATCAATACACAAGGATCTGTTTAAGTTATGTTAAGATTCGTAAAACTTCACATGGCTTATAAAATGAGTGATACGTGAAGGTGATTCATGATGGCTCTGTGAACATGAGAGTACATATGTCACAAGCGATTCGTGAATCAGAGGAAGCATAGAGATACGTGATGATTCATGAAATATACAAAACATGCAGTATCCGATGCTCCCGAGGAGGATAACATCTCATGAAAAGATCCATATAGTACCAATCTGTGTGACCAACGTGACAGTATCAAGTAAAATAATTTAAAGCAGAAAAATAATTCTAAAAAGGATATGAAATGATTAGAGATTGTACTCGCCTGATATCTGAATGTCTAAGGTAAAGATACTATCCGAGGAGAGGTGTCTGGCTCCTAATTAGAACAGCACAAGTCACAACATGTCCAGAAGGGTAATATAAAGCACTATGATGCATTATACATGAATCTAGGTCAAACTAGGCTAAAGTCAACCCTTGGTCAACTCTAGTCAACTGTACTAGTCAAACTAGGTCAAACTAGGTCATGTCCTAACCCAGCAAGTCTTACTAGGCCTAACCAAGACTATCCTAGCAAGCACACATCAATACAAGGCTATACAAGCCAACATACACCCAACTCTATATAGCATGCAATTATTCAATACTCAAATAGGCAAGAATTCACATTGGATATACACTAGGTAATCTATTACTTTAAGCTATATATGTCTACACATATATACACATGATATATGGTATTCAACATTAGGTCTATAATCATGGCATTTCAAATGGTTATATAAACTTATATATTACAACATAATATGCTAACATATATATAATATACATACATAGCTAAGTTAACTATATTCATAATTACTTATTTAAGAGGCTATGTGTGTGTATGTGAACATGGCAAAGGGACAAGTGAGGGTTAAATGGGCATACATAGTATATACATATCAAAGAGTGTCAAAGTGTAAGTGAACAATGTGTCAAGTGTGATAGTGTCAACATAGTGTAAGGGGGGTACATGAGGTAATATAGGATTTGTGTTAATATAGAATATTATATCTCATTAACTTGTATATTGCATACATTACATCTATTATTACATTACATTCATGCATGCATTCATTCATCATTCATTTATTCTTTTGCACTACTATATGCACCATACATTACATACTATAGAACCTACATATTCATTACAAGCCATACTTATACATGCTTACATTAGATAGGATACTTACACCTCATACATCATTTATTTAAACATTTACTCATGCTTGTATTCTCTATTTAATTACAAAATGTATATACATTAACATGGGTTAAAATCAAATAGAACATTATATTACACACAAGGGTGCACAAAATGCATATACCGAATAGTAACTTCTACTAATAATCAATACTGTACCATCTCAGCATGAATTAAAATTTAGCATTAAAGTATGTTATAGATCTATGTGTTAGCTTTTCTAAACTTCAAACGGATCGCGTTTTCGTTTCCGGAAACTCCCTGAATCGCGAAAACACCGAGAACACGTTTGTCTTTCGTACAGCTGACACTCAAATAATTCTCCAGAAAGTTACAGAAAGAATTAGACCTATTAATACATATTTTTGGAAAGCTAACTTTAATACGCTTCTTTTTAAAAAAACGGGAGATTAAACCGAGCTTTGAGCTAGAAGTTATAACATTTCTAAGTTAGGGCTGAAATTAAAAACGTGGATAAAAATCATGACGGATTTGGGTAGTTTGAGACAAAAGAACACAAGTATATAACATAATATTTCAAGAACTCACTCTCTACACTAATATATATATATATATGAGACACTATAGAACACATCTCCAATACAAAAATATGAGATTAAATATGTAATAATTCATTCATACATAACAACACATAGTGTGACCAAATTTGGGGTTTTCCCACATGGACACAACCACAACACAAAGGACACTCCTATGACCTCCAAATGGACACGAAATGGACACAAATGGAGATACAACCATGGGGTCATTCCTATGGGTTCAAAATAGACCTAGATCCATGAGGAAATGAAAAGGAGAAGGGATTTATACCTTCCGGTAGATCGAATCGAAGAAAAGTCTTCCCGGAGCGACACCGACACGTAGAGATTCCAAAAGGACACGAACGAGCTCCAAATCCTCCCAAACTTGTGTAGCTTCCTCCTTGGCTAGAATGGAGAAGGAAAGAAGAAGATGTGGTGGCGAAATAGAAGGATTTGGTGGAGAAATTGCTAGGGATTGCTCTCTAGGAATTTAGGGAAGAACAAGAGAGAGAGTGTGGATGAGAATAATGAAATGAACTTGAGCCTATCCTCTCCAAAGTGGCTAGCCATATGGGGCTATTTGTCCTATTATGGTAAGGTCCAAAATGCCCCCACTAACCTATTCTATGAGTATTAGGAAAGGGCTAATTGGTTGGGGCTAAATTAGTCATTCTAAAGTCTCTAATCACACTAACCTTATCCATAATAATTAGTCTAACCTCTAACTAAAATATTTCTATCATGTGGACTAAAATTAATATCATGTGGGCCATGCCTAACTAGTGTGTGGGTCCCACTAGAGTCAAACTACCCCCGGGTCCCCGTTACAAGTCAGATTGAGATGAAATTCGAACCCGACTCAAATAATCCCAAAACAATAACATAAATAATAAAATAATATCAAAATAATTCAAAGAGGTCAAATGCAAAAATATTCTTAGGACAGAAATGACATTAAAATATCATAATCACATGGTTAGGCTCTAGGTCAAACAGTCTCTAGGGTTTCACTAGCAAAACGTCAAAACCACAAGTCATTGATTTAAATAATTTTAAAATAATTTAAAATCACCAAAAATTATATCATGAATTAAATATCATTATTAAAATAATTATAAACACAAAATTTTAAAATTACCCTCATTTGAAAAACTGGGTGCTACAACTCTACCCACCTTAGAAAAACGTCCTCGAAATTTACGATCGATAGTACTCCTTCTAGAGCCTCTAACCTACCCAATATCTAAGGTAACACTTCCTAACACTGGAATAATAAACGGATATCTAAATAGTGTCAATTTAGGAATACCTCCAACACTGCTCTGATGTACGACGGTGATGGAACTTCAATAAAATATGGACTGGAACCTATATCCAAGGGACTGGACCAATTTTAAAGTGGTCTTAACTAAGGATGAAAAGGAACTGATCATAGGCTATAGGTATGCTCAAACTATTTTCTTTCCATTAACCATCTATTAATACATTCTATTACCATAGGAACGATGCATTACTAAGACATATAGGCCCCTATCTCTCATATCACATTTATACTCACCAAAAGACTAGTACATCCTATCAAGGCTGACACTATAATCTCTCATAAATCTCATAAGCTACATGTTTATAGACACACATCCCCACATCAAGGACTAACCTATATATCTACAACTGATACTAATGGGTTGACGTCCCTATTTTTCAACAATCAAGGTCTAAAAAAATTTATCTAAATCATGCAATTTGAAGGAATAGTATACAAGGTCAGGGCATACCGTAGCAGTTGGAAGTCTTACCTAGGTACACTAATCATTCTAGGTCAAAATATTACTATGGTATCAACACACAAACAATCTAGGGTGTCCTAATTGGGAAGGTAAGGGAACAACAATCATCAAGGTTGTAGGGCTGTCCACCATCCTATATAAAAATTGGTCATTAACAAACAACTAAGAAATTATTAAAAAGTTACTATTCCATAAAATGGCAAAAATTGAAATTTAGGCACAACAAATCACAAATAGATTTTTGTCTTGACACGATCTAAGTTGATCAATTTCGGGATAAAACGAGATTTGGGCAAGAAGAAAAATCAATGAAATCAAAGTATGAGCACGAGCATCCAATGATGGAGGTTCAGGTCATGATTAAATTTAATTCGACTGAGTAAGAATACGAGGTTCATAGACGATGAAAAGATTTCAAGGAGAATTGTCAAGGCTGTCGCGAATGAGACTCTAGGGTCAAGTTTAACTATGTCTCTCCATTCTCGTAGATTGATACATGAAAAAGTGAACCAAAGTGCAATAGGTTGATCAGACCATCATGTACCGGTTCTGATTAGACAATATGTTAGTGGGTGGCCACCCAATAAAATATGTCATGACCAAGCTCGAAAATAGATAAGCTTGCAAAACTAAGGCTAATTAGCAGCACAAGATATAAGGGTGGTAATGATGAAAGGAATTACATAGTACAAGTTTCTTAACCAACGGGTCAAGTAATCAGATAAGGTACAAGGTTAAGCATCTAAGGAAACAAGCAGAACACCATCACATGTCGGGTCAAAAGAATTGAGTCAAGGCTGGATTTATAATTGAAATAAGAAGAAATTTAGTATAATGGTAGAGGTTATAGTTTAGCCAGTTGACCAGAAAATTATATCAAGAAAATAGAGTACAAAAAGACGGGTTTTAGTGGGACATGATATACCTACACGAAGGTGAGCTCGTCTAGGTCTTGCATATAAGATTTGTTGGAGGGTAACAGCTAGTATTACATTCTGAATATCAAAGTCACGATAAGGAACGTCAAGGATCTCAATTAGAAAGTGGGAGTTCAAGAGGTGGTAATTAATGCACAAAAATAATAAAAATCGAGTTAGTCATCTGCTTCTGATACTCTTAAGTTCATCTGGTCATAACTTGCCAATCGTATCTTTACCTCACCAGTCTCCATATGAAAATTTAACCTTTACTTAAACCCTTACCATGACTACCGTAGGCAATTCCCAATTTCCAAACATCACTCTTGAAGCACAGCCTTCACATTTAGGAATCAACATTAACCATTTATTTAAATTTCCAAGTTCTTTCACCTTATCTTAAATTTGACCCAAAACCTCTAAATCTCGTTTACGAATTCCTTGAACTTGTTCAAATTGTTCTCCTCGTCTTATTTAATTTAAATCTCTAGGCCTTACAAAACTTATCTTCTATCATAAAATCAACTTTCGTATTTTCTTCGGCATACACCCTTGAATATTATTCTCCTAAAAATATTTCACAACAATCTCTAAACTTTCATAACTTTGTGTTCTCTCTATCCCTAGTCATTTCCTCGCAACATCTTGTTTAATATCCTTATTAAACACAATTAACTTCTCTTTTCCATTACTAACCTTCTACATAGCCTCAGAGTAAAAGTTTTCTCCAGAATCAATAACCAAGATTTTTTACGTTCTCAAAACTAGATTGACCTCTGATATCCTCATTAGTTTTGAATACACCTATAAACTATCTCATAACCCCAAAATTTCTCTAAATGTAATTGTTTCCAGATTGGCAGTATACATCTCTTTATTCTATTCGAGACCTTTACCACATTTCTATCTCAAGTTTCCATATGGAATACTCCACATTTGATTTCCTTTAGATCATCATAAAATAACCAGTTACGTCTTCTCTGAGCTACATAATTTACGTCACTTCCTTAGCCTTTCCCATGCAAAAGATACGAAGATTCAAGGGTTTCAAAGTACATCTGGTAGGGACGACAAGATATTGATAATTAATGTAATGAGACAGAGTTTAAGATAAGAGGTAAATAAGAATGCAAGGGAATAATGGCGAGAAAGAATAATGAAGATATGTTCCTTCTTATCGGTTCAAACGAGAGGAACCCATCAAGCTTAAATTCAATAGCAAGGAATGAGGGTGAATCCAAACAAGAGGAAAAGGAATTCCAATTAAAGTTCAAAATGAGTTTCTCAGGGATCGTCCCAGAAATCTTTCAAAGAATTCTAAGTGTGATTGAGTACCTTGGATTTAAAAATATTAATCTAAATACAAAATTAAATCAACAACAACAAAATTTTATCAAAATCATCAACTAATACCAGGATTCAAATTTCTACAATGAATCCACAAAATCAAATTCAAATCAAGGAAAAAGGTGAATCAAAATAAGGAAAAGGAGTTTAAATCGGAATTCAAAATGAGATTCTCAAGGGTCATCCCAGGAATCTCTCAAGGAATCCTAACAGTGATTGAGTATCCTCTCATCCTAACACCTTAATTTATATATCCTATAGCAGGCTCGTAGTAGTACAACTAAGCCGCTGCGCTACTACGAAATCGTACTAATGCGAATCTTGACCTGCATGGGCCACCACTAAAAATGTGTCACGACCCGCACCCACTGTTTGGGTACGAGAACGTAACAACGCCCAGCCTACGCCGCAGTGTCGGCGGTAGAACGCTGTCCTAGGTCACAACATCTAACAATATAATGCTAAGCAGTTATACTCCCCGAATGGGGGTGACATAGCAGATACAATCTCAATCACATCTAAGGCAGAGCATGATAATGATAGATAAAACATGAAATCCAAAAGAGATACAGGAGATAGAAGTCTAAGTGTCTAAGATACATAAACCCAAAAATACATCTCAAAACTCAGATACAGTAATCCACAAATCAAGTACAACTCCAGACAAATGAAATAACTATCTAAACATCCTCTAATGTGTCTCCTCTATGCTAGCAGGCACCTCCAGGCTATCTGTAAAATTTATCAACAGGTCCAGTCAGGACTGGAGCGAGTACAGTACATCTCAACAGATCATAGCAGGTTAGAAAATATAATCATGCAGTAAAGTAAGATACAGATACTAAAAGAAAACAGTATGTAAACAGAGAGAGAACTGTAATAGAAATATCTACTATACATAGAGAACTAGCAGTGACTAGTGAGTCAGAGTAAAATATAAACATGTGAATGGCATAGGAGATTCATGACTACAGCTAAGAGAGTGATTCATGACTACAGCTACTTGGATAATATTCACATGTCGATTTCTACTCCCCCCTCCCCAATCAATACACAAGGATCTGTACAAGTTATGTTAAGATTCGTAAAACTTCACATGGCTCATAAAATGAGTAATACGTAAAAGTGATTCATGATGGCTCTGTGAACATGAGAGTACATGTGTCACAAGCAATTCGTGAATCAGAGGAAGCATAGAGATACGTGATGATTCATGAAAAGCACAAAACATGCAGTATCCGATGCTCCCGAGGGGGATAACATCTCATGAAAAGATCCATATAGTACCAATCCGTGTGACCAACGTGACAGTATCAAGTAAAGTAATTTAAAGCAGAAAAATAATTCTAAACAGGATATGAAATGATCAGAGATTGTACTCGCCTGATATCTGAATGTCTAAGGTAAAGATACTGTCCGAGGAGAGGTGTCTGCCTCCTAATTAGAACAGCACAAGTCACAACATATCCAGAAGGGTAATATAAAGCACTACAATGCATTATACATGAATCTAGGTCAAACTAGGCCAAAGTCAACCCTTGGTCAACTCTGGTCAACTGCACTAGTCAAACTAGGTCAAACTAGGTCATGTCCTAACCCAACAAGTCTTACTAGGCCTAACCAAGACTATCCTAGCAAGCACACATCAATACAAGGCTATACAAGCCAACATACACCCAACTCTATATAGCATGCAATTATTCAATACTCAAATAGGCAAGAATTCACATTGGATATACACTAGGTAATCTATTACTTTAAGCTATATATGTCTACACATATATACACATGCATATATTGGTATTCAACATTAGGTCTATAATCATGGCATTTCAAATGGTTATATAAACTTATATATTACAACACAATATGCTAACATATATATAATATACATACATAGCTAAGTTAACTATATTCATAATTACTTATTTAAGAGGCTATGTGTGTGTATGTGAACATGGCAAAGGGACAAGTGAGGGTTAAATGGGCATACATAGTGTATACATATCAAAGAGTGTCAAAGTGTAAGTGAAAAATGTGTCAAGTGTGATAGTGTCAACATAGTGTAAGGGAGGTACATGAGGTAATATAGGATTTGTGTTAACATAGAACATTACATCTCATTAACTTGTATATTGCATACATTACATCTATTATTATATTACATTCATGCTTGCATTCATTCATCATTCATTTATTCTTTTATACTACTATATGCACCATACATTACATACTATGGAACCTACATATTCATTACAAGCCATACTTATACATGCTTACATTAGATAGGATACTTACACCTCATACATCATTTATTTAAACATTTACTCATGCTTGTATTCTCTATTTAATTACAAAATGTATATACATTAACATGGGTTAAAATCAAATAGAACATTATATTACACACAAGGGTGCACAAAATGCATATACCGAATAGTAACTCCTACTAATAATCAATACTGTACCATCTCAGCATGAATTAAAATTTAGCATTAAAGTATGTTATATATCTATGTGTTAGCTTTCCGAAACTTCAAACGGATCGCGTTTTCGTTTCCGAAAACTCCCTAAATTGCGAAAACACCGAGAACACATTTGTCTTTCGTACAGCTGACACTCAAATAATTCTCCAGAAAGTTATAGAAAGAATTAGACCTATTAATACATGTTTTTGGAAAGCTAACTTCAATATGCTTCTTTTTAAAAAGAACGGGAGATTAAACCGAGCTTTGAGCTAGAAGTTATGACATTTCTAAGTTAGGACTGAAATTAAAAACGTGGATAAAAATTATGACGGATTTGGGTAGTTTGAGACAAATGAACACAAGTATATAACATAATATATCAAGAACTCACTCTCTACACTAATATATATATATATGAGACACTATAGAACACATCTCCAATACAAAAATATGAGATTAAACATGTAATAATTCATTCATACATAACAACAACACATAGTGTGTCCAAATTTGGGGTTTTCCCACATGGACACAACCACAACACAAAGGACACTCCTATGACCTCCAAATGGACACAAAATGGACACAAATGGAGATACAACCATGGGGTCATTCCGATGGGTTCAAAATAGACCTAGATGCATGAGGAAATGAAAAGGAGAAGGGATTTATACCTTCCGGTAGATCGAATCGAAGAAAAGCCTTCCCGGAGCGACACCGACACGTAGAGATTCCAAAAGGACACGAACGAGCTCCAAATCCTCCCAAACTTGTAACACCCAGTTTTTCAGAAGAGGGTAATTTTGAAATTTTGTAATTATAATTATTGTTTAATGGTATTTATTTCATGTTATGATTTTTAGTGATTTTTAATTATTTTTAAACTATTTAAATTCATGACTTATGATTTGGTGTCTTGCTAGTGTTCATTTCCAGACTGAGGGGTATTTTAGTCATTTTTATAATTTTAAGAATTATTTGGGATTATTATTTATTAAATAAAATTTATTATTATTAATTAGAATTTATGGGAATTTTTAGAATTTATTTTGGATTTATTTGGACTGGTTTGATTTTGGTCAGTTTTGACTCTTGTAGACTAACCTAGGAACTAACCATAGTTAGTTGAGCTTGGTTAGGTCAAGTGACCCTAGTCTAACCTAGTGTGACTCAAGTTAGTGGTTAGTGATTCATAGAACTAGAATTAGAATGTTAGAAATCATTTGATTTGGTGAATGGCTTATGGTTTCACAAGTCATTATTGTGACTTAGCTAGATTGGACTCAAACCTAGCTCAACCCTAACCCAAGACCAAGTGGTCAGCCATCCCTAGCTGAACCTAGGGATTTCCTCCCCGATTTAATCCCTCCTAGTTGTTAGGGCTAGCCTCCTTTAGGTTTCTTGATAAAGTTTTGGAAAGAGGTAATCCCCATCTTCAATAAATCCTAGAAAATTCATTTTTATTCCTTTTTGACCCAAACAAATTGCATTGGGTTCTAAATCCTTCCTATTTTCTGTTGGCTATGAGTATTCTCAGATTTGGGAAGATTTGGAGGAGTTTCACCATTGGGAAGAACCCCACTCTTTAAGCTTTTTGGAGGGATTTGATACATTGAGGTAACTCACCATTTCCACCATGAAATTCTGGTTCAAGTGCATGAATAGGGAGCCCTAGACCTAACCTAACTATAGGAATAGGAAACCCTAGGTTTTTGTGTCCTTTCGTGTCCAAACAGGACACGTATCAGTGAACTGTTGAATGTGTTTGATGAATTGTCTCTGAGAAACTTTCTGTGCAGTTTTCGATTTCTAATTGAATGTAAATTTGTATTTTGATGTCGCTTAGCCATTTCTGGAGCTCTGAGCAAGTTTTGTGCTTGTGTCGTGTCCCCACGACACTCGTGCACACGCCTCGCGCACACGCGCGCGCGGGCTACAGTGATCCCCTGCATCACGGGGTTAATTCCGGACACGACACGAATCTTCTTGGCACGAAACTTTGGGAGATTGTTGGGGCACCTTCTGTCACCCCTCTCCCCAAATTTTGTGTCAAGTCGTGGTCGGGTTTGGGAGAAATCCGACGCGCATGGGGATTTCACTGATCTGTGCACTGTCACTTGTTAGCCACTGATACGCTATTGTAATTCAGGACACGACACGTTTCGACACGATGCAGACACTCACAGATGAGGACACATCCTAGGCGCACCCCCTTGCTCGAACACGAGACTTGGGGAAGCCTGTGTCGGGTGCACGACACGCGTGCACCCCCGCACGAGACTGTCCAGTCTCAGTGCACACAGTTTGCCCGTTTGGGTTTGTTTGCATTCTGGACACGTTTGTGTCCACAAATGTGGACACAAAACACTTGTATAATGCATATTCATTGAGTATACTCATTACCAACCTCATGTTTGATGTTTAATCTAGTTTTGGTTGATTTGAATCCCTTTTTCCCATGTTTCCTGATACATGATACAAACACTGATTTTTTTCCAGTTTTAAAATGGGATTTTACAAGGATTTTTACTAAGTTTGAACTGTCAAATTCATAGCCTTTAATCCTTAGCATATTCACCAATGTTTTGTGTATTGGTATGTGGATTTTGGGGTCATATGGAGATGGTTTGGATTCAAATCCTGGATTCCAAATTCTGGACTGATTTATGAGTTGAAATTGTTTTGTAAACTGTGTTCTAATGTATAGAACTTGAGTTTGTGTGAGGATACAAACCTGGGTTTTACTTGGACTGTTAAAATCTGAGATTTTGTAATGTTTTGGTGATAGTATGTTAATACCAAAACTGAGATTAATATGTTGTTAAACTGTAATGTTAATACCCTTTACAAAAACTGAGATTTGAACATGTTTTGTTGACTGTATGTTTAATACTTAAAAGCTGAGAATGAATGGGAAGGGGGGAAAGTGAATGTTGTTTCCTTCACTGATTTTTCCTGGGTGCACTGTACAGTCACATATTGCTCACTTCACACACACACAATTGCCTCTCACACTAACACTCACATTGTCTCCACACACACACACACTTGTAGACACCACACACCCCATATTGTTTCCTTCACTGTTTTAGTTCTTTTTCCTGTCACTCTATCTCACACACACACATACACATATGCCTTGGATGCCTTTTTATGTTTGTATATCTTAGGTATATTTATATGGTGATAAGGATGTGTGAGGTTTATTGTAGTTGTGTGCCCTTACATAGCTAATGTAGGAATTTTCCAATAAGTCATAGGTTATGTAATTTGTGAATTATATATGTGTATATATATATATTAGTTCCCTCTTGTAAATGTGTGATTGTATGAGTATCATATATGGAAGCCTATGGATACTAGCCTATATGCACATAGGGATATTCATATATTTTCATATGTGGTATGGTATGGATGTATGTGCTATTGGCCTATGGTGTGTCTATTAGTCTAGTTAGACCTAGAAATGACTTGTTAGACCTAGTTAGACTAGTTTGACTTAGGTTTGACTTGGTTGACCTAGTTTGACTTCTAGGGTCGACCAGAGTTGACCAAGAGTTGACTTTGGCCTAGATTGACTTAGAATCATGTAGAATGCATAGTAGGACTCCATTTTACTGTTTTGGACTTGTTGTGACTTGTGCTGTTCTGTTTAGGAGCCAGACACCACTCCTTGGACAGTACGATTCATATCGGACACTCAGTTACAGGCGAGTACATTCTCTGATCATTTCATATCCTGCTTAGAATTATTTCCTGCAGTAGATTACTTTACTTGTACTGTCACGTTGGTCACACGGATTAGTACTATATGGATCTCTCCTTGGGATGTTACCCCCTTAGCGGGCGCATCGGATACTTTATGACATGTGTTTCATGTACATCATGTATTCCTTGCATCTGCGTTATTCATGTACACTCATGTTCTCTCATGTTCTTACATGTACGTTCATGTACTCTCATGTTCTTTCATGTACGCTCATGTTTGCCCATGTGTCTCTTGTATAACCAAAACATCATGTCCGTAACGTAACTTGAACAGATCCTTGTGTATTGATTGTGGGTAGGGGGAGTATAAATGGTCATGTGATTTACCCATCATGTACACTCTGTTACTTTTCATGTTCATCATGTACAACCTAAGCCAATTACATGCCATCTCGTACTCTGACTCACTAGTCACTGCTAGTTCTCTATGTATAGTAGATATTTCTATTACAGTTCTCTCTCTGTTTACATACTGCACTTCCTTCAGTACTTGTATCTTACTTTACTGCATGTCTATATTTTCTAACCTGCTATGATCTGTTGAGATGTATTGTACTCGCTCCTGTCCTGACTGGACCTGTTAAAAATATTACAGAGGACGAGGAGGAGGCTGGTCTGGACACTTACTACGGGGCAGCCTTAGATGACACCTGCGAGCTGGACCCTCAGGAGGACCCAGCTCTAGCTGAGGATTTCATCCCGACTGTCTAGACTAGATTAGTTAGGCTGTTTATCATTTTGTAGTCTGGAGACATGTTCTAGTTAGACTTTATTCTGGAGTTCAGTATTGTATATTCTTTCATCTGAGACCTTGTACTGTTGGATATTGCTGGGATTATCTTAGACCACTTTTCATCTATTTATTTCCTTGAGTTCTATTTCATATCGTGCTATCTCTTCCTTAGTTGTGATTGAGTTTTACTGCCATGTCACCCCCATTTCGGGGAGTATAAACTGTTTAGATAGATATTGTTAGATGTATGTTGACCTAGGACAGCGTTCTACCGCCGACACTGCGGCGTAGGCTGGACGTTGTTACGTTCTCGTACCCTCACAGTGGGTGCGGGTCGTGACACGTTTTTAGTGGTGGCCCATGCAGGTCTCGACTAGAAGTGTAGTGGTATTCGAATTAGAGTATCACTACAGCTTGCAGTAGGATATAGGATATTAATTTTAAGGTTACTCAATCACTTTAGGAAAATTCCTTTTATTGCCATCTAAATCCTTTTGTCAGCTGATCCTTTGAATTATAATTGTCCGCCTTTGTTATTCGCTTCTTTCTCAGAAATTGATACTCTTGTTTGTCTATCTTCAGGATGGTAGAGACTCGTGCACAGCGTGCCGTTCCTGAGGATGCTATAGAGGGGACTGCTACCTCTCAGCCAGCACGGCGAGGCCAGGGGACTGCAGCTCTTGTCACCTCAGCTCGTGTTGAGACCTCGGCAGCCACAGCAGGGGGTATGCATCCACCGACTGGGAGGCAGGACCCGGTCTTTCCAGAGGATCCTTTCCAGCCACCACCGCCTCCAGGACATGTGGACGCAGCTCAGATGTTTGCATATTTCCAGCAGTTCATGGACCGACAGCAGGCTCGACAGGACAAAGGCATGGAGTTGGCCGTCACGACAGCCGCAGCTCGACCAGTGGTGCAGCAGCCGAAGACACCGGGGATCGAGCAATTTCAGAAGATGAGCCCCAGAGACTTTCTGGGGACAGAGGGGATCATATATGCCGATGAGTGGATCGAGCATATAGAGGAGATCTTCCGCCTGGCCAGGATTCCAGCAGACCTTCAGATCGAGGCCGCAGCTAGCCGGATGCGAGATCTTGCTCGTACCTGGTATCAGTCGGACCCCAGGGTAGGGGTACCGGGGCAGACTTGGGAGCAGTTCAAGGGCTTCTTCAAGAAGAAGTTCTTCCCAGATTCAGCACTCAGAGCCTTGGAGACGCAGTTCGAGAGCCTAGTCCAGGGGAGTCTTTCAGTGGAGGAGTATGCGGGGGAGTTTGGCCGCCTCGGCAGGTTTGTGGAGGGCTTGAGCGAGACGGCGAAGGCCCAGAGGTTCCGGAAGGGTCTAGTCAAGGAGGTCAAGTCCTTGACCAAGGGCAACCGGGATGCTACATTCGAGGAGATCTTAACGGGAGCCTTGTTGGCAGAGGATGATCTTGAGCTTAGGCTCAAGAGGGGGCGAGACCCAGTCGGGGGCAGCAGCAGCGGAGGCCAGGCCAAGAAGCCTCACCTTCAGCACCAGCAGCCGAGGCAGTTCCAGCCGCAGCCGTTCCAGCAGAGACAGCAGCAGCAGCAGAGGCAGCAGCATGTTATCTTTTGCCCCTTCTGTAAGAAACCAGGGCACGATTGGGGTGAATGCCGGCTGAGGCTAGGCAAGTGCCTACTCTGCGGATCATCAAATCATCAGTTGAGAGAGTGTCCCAAGTCTGCGGGACGGACAACTCAGGGAGCAGGAGCTAGGGCTCCGGCAGGACAACAGAGAGGACCAGCATTGCAGACTCAGCAACAGAGGTTCGCACAGCATCAGCAGCAGGCCAGGGGAGGCCAGCAAGGACGAGCTTACGCCATGACACTTGAGGATGCTCAGGCAGTAGGAGAGGTGCTAGCAGGTTCTGATCTTCTCGATTCCATTCTACCTTGTCTCATTATACCTATCCTGAAATTCTATTCCATCTATTTATATCTGCTTCCTCATTGTTGATAAGTTTGATCTGGTGTTTCGTTATGTTTGTTTTTCTTCTGAGAAAATCATATGGGCTAGGTCACCTCAGTTATGGGAACTAGAATCTTTGATGGTCGTGTTAGTTGGCATAGTGAGGACATATAGTCAGATTTTGGATGTATTTTTCGGGTATGGGAATTTAAGGTTTTCGCCGTCGCATGCGGCAATGCGAAAATTTTAAATACCATGAACCTAAGGATACGTACCTTAGTCAAGGACTCTGTGATTATCGTAGCCATGCTCACTAGCACGACGAAGATTCTGAGTATCATAATTTTGGACAGACGCATATGATTATCTGACGGTATGTTTGAGACTTTGATTGTGGGGTGTATGACCTAGAATGACTACTACCATTTTAATTTCGAGGACGAAATTTTTATAAGGTGGGTAGGATTGTAACACCCAGTTTTTCAGAAGAGGGTAATTTTGAAATTTTGTAATTATAATTATTGTTTAATGGTATTTATTTCATGTTATGATTTTTAGTGATTTTTAATTATTTTTAAACTATTTAAATTCATGACTTATGATTTGGTGTCTTGCTAGTGTTCATTTCCAGACTGAGGGATATTTTAGTCATTTTTATAATTTTAAGAATTATTTGGGATTATTATTTATTAAATAAAATTTATTATTATTAATTAGAATTTATGGGAATTTTTAGAATTTATTTTGGATTTATTTGGACTGGTTTGATTTTGGTCAGTTTTGACTCTTGTAGACTAACCTAGGAACTAACCATAGTTAGTTGAGCTTGGTTAGGTCAAGTGACCCTAGTCTAACCTAGTGTGACTCAAGTTAGTGGTTAGTGATTCATAGAACTAGAATTAGAATGTTAGAAATCATTTGATTTGGTGAATGGCTTGTGGTTTCACAAGTCATTATTGTGACTTAGCTAGATTGGACTCAAACCTAGCTCAACCCTAACCCAAGACCAAGTGGTCAGCCATCCCTAGCTGAACCTAGGGATTTCCTCCCCTCCTAGTTGTTAGGGCTAGCCTCCTTTAGGTTTCTTGATAAAGTTTTGGAAAGAGGTAATCCCCATCTTCAATAAATCCTAGAAAATTCATTTTTATTCCTTTTTGACCCAAACAAATTGCATTGGGTTCTAAATCCTTCCTATTTTCTGTTGGCTATGAGCATTCTCAGATTTGGGAAGATTTGGAGGAGTTTCACCATTGGGAAGAACCCCACTCTTTAAGCTTTTTGGAGGGATTTGATACATTGAGGTAACTCACCATTTCCACCATGAAATTCTGGTTCAAGTGCATGAATAGGGAGCCCTAGACCTAACCTAACTATAGGAATAGGAAACCCTAGGTTTTCGTGTCCTTTCGTGTCCAAACAGGACACGTATCAGTGAACTGTTGAATGTGTTTGATGAATTGTCTCTGAGAAACTTTCTGTGCAGTTTTCGATTTCTAATTGAATGTAAATTTGTATTTTGATGTCGCTTAGCCATTTCTGGAGCTCTGAGCAAGTTTTGTGCTTGTGTCGTGTCCCCACGACACTCGTGCACACGCCTCGCGCACACGCGCGCGGGCTACAGTGATCCCCTGCATCACGGGGTTAATTCCGGACACGACACGAATCTTCTTGGCACGAAACTTTGGAAGATTGTTGGGGCACCTTCTGTCACCCCTCTCCCCAAATTTTGTGTCAAGTCGTGGTCGGGTTTGGGAGAAATCCGACGCGCATGGGGATTTCACTGATCTGTGCACTGTCACTTGTTAGCCACTGATACGCTATTGTAATTCAGGACACGACACGTTTCGACACGATGCAGACACTCACAGATGAGGACACATCCTAGGCGCACCCCCTTGCTCGAACACGAGACTTGGGGAAGCCTGTGTCGGGTGCACGACACGCGTGCACCCCCGCACGAGACTGTCCAGTCTCAGTGCACACAGTTTGCCCGTTTGGGTTTGTTTGCATTCTGGACACGTTTGTGTCCACAAATGTGGACACAAAACACTTGTATAATGCATATTCATTGAGTATACTCATTACCAACCTCATGTTTGATGTTTAATCTAGTTTTGGTTGATTTGAATCCCTTTTTCCCATGTTTCCTGATACATGATACAAACACTGATTTTTTTTCCAGTTTTAAAATGGGATTTTACAAGGATTTTTACTAAGTTTGAACTGTCAAATTCATAGCCTTTAATCCTTAGCATATTCACTAGTGTTTTGTGTATTGGTATGTGGATTTTGGGGTCATATGGAGATGGTTTGGATTCAAATCCTGGATTCCAAATTATGGACTGATTTATGAGTTGAAATTGTTTTGTAAACTGTGTTCTAATGTATAGAACTTGAGTTTGTGTGAGGATACAAACCTGGGTTTTACTTGGACTGTTAAAATCTGAGATTTTGTAATGTTTTGGTGATAGTATGTTAATACCAAAACTGAGATTAATATGTTGTTAAACTGTAATGTTAATACCCTTTACAAAAACTGAGATTTGAACATGTTTTGTTGACTGTATGTTTAATACTTAAAAGCTGAGAATGAATGGGAAGGGGGGAAAGTGAATGTTGTTTCCTTCACTGATTTTTCCTGGGTGCACTGTACAGTCACATATTGCTCACTTCACACACACACAATTGCCTCTCACACTAACACTCACATTGTCTCCACACACACACACACTTGTAGACACCACACACCCCATATTGTTTCCTTCACTGTTTTAGTTCTTTTTCCTGTCACTCTATCTCACACACACACATACACATATGCCTTGGATGCCTTTTTATGTTTGTATATCTTAGGTATATTTATATGGTGATAAGGATGTGTGAGGTTTATTGTAGTTGTGTGCCCTTACATAGCTAATGTAGGAATTTTCCAATAAGTCATAGGTTATGTAATTTGTGAATTATATATGTGTATATATATATATTAGTTCCCTCTTGTAAATGTGTGATTGTATGAGTATCATATATGGAAGCCTATGGATACTAGCCTATATGCACATAGGGATATTCATATATTTTCATATGTGGTATGGTATGGATGTATGTGCTATTGGCCTATGGTGTGTCTATTAGTCTAGTTAGACCTAGAAATGACTTGTTAGACCTAGTTAGACTAGTTTGACTTAGGTTTGACTTGGTTGACCTAGTTTGACTTCTAGGGTCGACCAGAGTTGACCAAGAGTTGACTTTGGCCTAGATTGACTTAGAATCATGTAGAATGCATAGTAGGACTCCATTTTACTGTTTTGGACTTGTTGTGACTTGTGCTGTTCTGTTTAGGAGCCAGACACCACTCCTTGGACAGTACGATTCATATCGGACACTCAGTTACAGGCGAGTACATTCTCTGATCATTTCATATCCTGCTTAGAATTATTTCCTGCAGTAGATTACTTTACTTGTACTGTCACGTTGGTCACACGGATTAGTACTATATGGATCTCTCCTTGGGATGTTACCCCCTTAGCGGGCGCATCGGATACTTTATGACATGTGTTTCATGTACATCATGTATTCCTTGCATCTGCGTTATTCATGTACACTCATGTTCTCTCATGTTCTTACATGTACGTTCATGTACTCTCATGTTCTTTCATGTACGCTCATGTTTGCCCATGTGTCTCTTGTATAACCAAAACATCATGTCCGTAACGTAACTTGAACAGATCCTTGTGTATTGATTGTGGGTAGGGGGAGTATAAATGGTCATGTGATTTACCCATCATGTACACTCTGTTACTTTTCATGTTCATCATGTACAACCTAAGCCAATTACATGCCATCTCGTACTCTGACTCACTAGTCACTGCTAGTTCTCTATGTATAGTAGATATTTCTATTACAGTTCTCTCTCTGTTTACATACTGCACTTCCTTCAGTACTTGTATCTTACTTTACTGCATGTCTATATTTTCTAACCTGCTATGATCTGTTGAGATGTATTGTACTCGCTCCTGTCCTGACTGGACCTGTTGAAAATATTACAGAGGACGAGGAGGAGGCTGGTCTGGACACTTACTACGGGGTAGCCTTAGATGACACCTGCGAGCTGGACCCTCAGGAGGACCCAGCTCTAGCTGAGGATTTCATCCCGACTGTCTAGACTAGATTAGTTAGGCTGTTTATCATTTTGTAGTCTGGAGACATGTTCTAGTTAGACTTTATTCTGGAGTTCAGTATTGTATATTCTTTCATCTGAGACCTTGTACTGTTGGATATTGCTGGGATTATCTTAGACCACTTTTCATCTATTTATTTCCTTGAGTTCTATTTCATATCGTGCTATCTCTTCCTTAGTTGTGATTGAGTTTTACTGCCATGTCACCCCCATTTCGGGGAGTATAAACTGTTTAGATAGATATTGTTAGATGTATGTTGACCTAGGACAGCGTTCTACCGCCGACACTGCGGCGTAGGCTGGGCGTTGTTACGTTCTCGTACCCTCACAGTGGGTGCGGGTCGTGACAAAACTTGTGTAGCTTCCTCCTTGGCTAGAATGGAGAAGGAAAGAAGAAGATTTGGTGCCGAATTGGAAGGATTTGGTGGAGAAATTGCTAGGAATTTCTCTCTAGGAATTTGGGGAAGAACAAGAGAGAGAGTGTGGATGAGAATAATGAAATGAACTTGAGCCTATCCTCTCCAAAGTGGCTGGCCATATGGGGCTATTTATCCTATTATGGTAAGGTCCAAAATGCCTCCACTAACCTATTCTATGAGTATTAGGAAAGGGCTAATTGGTTGGGGCTAAATTAGTCATTCTAAAGTCTCTAATCACACTAACCTTATCCATAATAATTAGTCTAACCTCTAACTAAAATATTTCTATCATGTGGACTAAAATTAATATCATGTGGGCCATGCCTAACTAGTGTGTGGGTCCCACTAGAGTCAAACTACCCCCGGGTCCCCGTTACAAGTCAGATTGAGATGAAATTCGAACCCGACTCAAATAATTCCAAAACAATATCATAAATAATAAAATAATATCAAAATAATTCAAAGAGGTCAAATGCAAAATTATCCTTAGGCCAGAAATGACATTAAAATATCATAATCACATGGTTAGGCTCTAGGTCAAACAGTCTCTAGGGTTTCACTAGCAAAACGTCAAAACCACAAGTCATTGATTTAAATAATTTTAAAATGATTTAAAATCACCAAAAATTATATCATGAATTAAATATCATTATTAAAATAATTATAAACACGAAATTTTAAAATTACCCTCATTTGAAAAATTGGGTGCTACAATAGTACAAATCCATGAAGATACGTGTCAGCATCAAGTAGAGTAACCTAGAGCAAGAATATAATCCAGACAGGTATGAAAAGATCAGAGAATGTACTCGCCTAATATCTGAATGTCCAAGGTAAAGATATTGTCCGAGTAGAGGTGTCTGGCTCCTAATTAGAACAGCACAAGTCACAACATGTCCAAAAGGGTAATATAAAGCACTACAATGCATTCTACATGAATCTAGGTCAAACTAGGCCAAAGTCAAGCCTTGGTCAACTCTGGTCAACTGCACTAGTCAAACTAGGTCAAACTAGGTCAAACTAGGTCATGTCCTAACCCAGCAAGTCTTACTAGGCCTAACCAAGACTATCCTAGCAAGCACACATCAATACAAGGCAATACAAGCCAACATACACCCAACTCTATATAGCATGCAATTATTCAATACTCAAATATGCAAGAATTCACATTGGATATACACTAGGTAATCTATTACTTTAAGCTATATATGTCTACACATATATACATATGCATATATTGGTATTCAACATTAGGTCTATAATTATGGCATTTCAAATGGTTATATAAACTTATATATTACAACACAATATGCTAACATATATATAATATACATACATAGCTAAGTTAACAATATTCATAAATACTTATTTAAGAGGCTATGTGTGTGTATGTGAACACGGCAAAGGGGCAAGTGAGGGTTAAATGGGCATACATAGTGTATACATATCAAAGAGTGTCAAAGTGTAAGTGAACAAAGTGTCAAGTGTGATAGTGTCAACATAGTGTAAGGGGGTACATGAGGTAATATAGGATTTGTGTTAACATAGAACATTACATCTCATTAACTTGTATATTGCATACATTACATCTATTATTACATTGCATTCATGCTTGCATTCATTCATCATTCATTTATTCTCTTGCACTACTATATGCACCATACATTACATACTATGGAACCTACATATTCATTACAAGTATACATGCTTACATTAGATAGGATACTTAACTAACTAGGGTTATACCTCATTCAATCAATCACGGCCAAGCAGATACTACGGCTTACTACTTTAACTAACTAGGGTTATCACAGGCCTAATTACTAACAAGGTGCAGTGAGATTGTTCCACAGCCACAAGCCCTGCAGACCATCCAGGTTACCCAGGTCGAAAATTAGGGGTTGAGTTCGGGTGGGTACATCGTCCAGGAAACGCATGTACCCTTAGGTGACTTAGAAGGTGCAACACATGACAATGTGCTGGAAATGCGCCCTACTCGTCGGCAGGCTACAGATCCCAAGAGCGCCCAGGTAACGGGATTGCCTGTAGCTGTGTCATCTCTTCATGACTACTGAGTTATTCTAGTTATTAACCTTAATCCATTTTAGTAGGTACTCCTGACCGTGGTACTCAGGAGTTCCATCCTAGACATGATGCAAGACAGGACAAGTGGATTTAACAAGCAAGCAAGAAAGAACTACCCACGGTGTCAAGGCAAGTCAAGTTAAGTTAGCCGTCGTAACAGCATTAAGTTATCAAGTCATGCTACAAGTCAGGAGTGCGCCGCCACGGGCCAGTTGGTCATGTCAGGAGTGCACCACTATGGGTCACTGTCGTGTTATGCTAGTTCCTTGTCATACCATGCCATGTACAATAGTCATTCCAAACATATCTAATAAAATATTAATATACAGGGCTATAAAAGAGCCAAGCTTAAAGAAATAAGACCAAAACTCCAGGAGCCAATAGGTTAAGCAAAGGGTCAGGGGAGCAGCGTACGCACAAGGGCACGCACGCAGGGGAGCAGCGTACGTACAGAAGCACGCACGCAGGAGAGCTGCGTACGCGAAAAGTCACGCACGCAAGAGAGCTGCGTAAGCGAAAAGTTACGCACGTATGAGAGCTACGTACGCAAAAAGTCACGCACGCAAGAGAGCAGCGTACGCGAAAAGTCACGCACGCAAGAGAGCTGCGTGCGAGAAATGTCACGCACGCAAGAGAGCAGCGTACGCGAAAAGTCACGCACGTAAGAGAGCTGCGTACGCGAAAAGTCACGTACGCAAGAGAGCAGCGTACGTAAAAAGTCTTGCACGCAAGAGAGCAGCGTACGCGAAAAGTCACGCACGCAAGAGAGCAGCATACGCAAAAAGTCACACATGCAAGAGAGCTGCGTACGCAAAAAGTCACGCACGCAAGAGAGCAGCGTACGCGAAAAGTCACGCACGCAAGAGAGCAGCGTACGCGAAAAGTCATGCACGCAAGAGAGCAGCGTACGCGAAAAGTCACGCACGCAAGAGAGCTGCATACGCAAAAAGTCACGCACGCAAGAGAGCAGCGTACGCGAAAAGTCACGCACGCAAGAGAGCTGCGTACACGAAAAGTCACGTACGCAAGAGAGCAGCGTACGCGAAAAGTCACGCACGCAAGAGAGCTGCGTATGCACAAAAGCACGCACGCAGGGAGCTGCGTACGCGAAAAGTCACGCACGCAGGGGAAAGGATCTTCTTCTCCATGGCTGAGAAGAAGCTCTCATGGCTCCCAAAACTTCAAAGTATCACAACTTGGCCTTCCGAACTCCAAATCCGGATTTCCAAAGTTCCAACCAGGGTGGAATTGAACTCTCTTCCACATGGAAACATCAAAACCCATAAAAATGCAACTTAAATAGATCAAAACCATGCAAAAACTAAAAATGGAGAAAACTTAGATCTAGAACAATGGAGACTCCAAATCACAAAATACCAAGTTCTAATGTTGATCACCATGTCCTAATCTAGCAAATGGACAAATAAAAGAAGGTTCTCATATGGTGGCAAGGTGCACTTGCCTATGGGTGTGTGTTGTGGAGAGGAAGGAGAAGAGTGTTGTGTAGAGGAAGGAGAAGAAGAAATTAATGGAGGTTTATGAGGAGAGAGAAAAAGTTGGTGGAGTTTTAAAGAGGGTGGGATGTGGTGTGTTGAGGGTGGAGCATAGGCTAAGGTGTTCCAATACACTAAACCAAACAAAACCAACCCAAACCAATTAAAACCGAGCCATGTCAAAATCCGAAATACGAAAAATACCGAAATTCCACAAGTTGAGAAAAATTAAAATACATGCCAAAATCCAGATACGGGTATAAATACGATATACGAGAAATACGAGAAATGAGGGTGACAACTCTACCCACCTTAAAAGAATTCCGTCCTCGAAATTTAATCAAGGAGCTAGAGATTGTCACGACAAGTTACATTAAGCACAGACAAGTTACACTAGGCAGTTCAATCATACAATCATACAATGCAAGCAAGGAAGGAAAAACGTATGGCATAAGAAAGATATTATACCTCACGAGTCAAACAGGTAGGGATATCGCGATCGGATGTCGTCCTCACGCTCCCACGTTGACTCACCTAGAGAGTGATGACCCCAAGCAACACGGACTAATTTAATAGTCTTGTTCTTGAGTGTCTTCTCCCTCCGGTCCAATATAGACACGGGCCTCTCCTCATACGAAAGGTTGGTACCAACAACCAATTCTGAATGGTCTAGGATGTAGCTCGGGTCCGAAATATACTGTCATAATTGGGACACATGGAATACATCATGCGCCTCACTTAGCGATGGCGGAAGAGCGAGACGATAGGATACATCTCCTACTCGCTCTAGAATATCGAACGGCCCTATATACCTAGGACTAAGCTTTCCCCGCACGCCGAAGCGAATGACGCCATGGTTAGACGAGATCCTAAGGAATACATGGTCGCCGACAGCAAATTCTAAGGGACGCCGATGAGCATCGGCCCAATGGCGCTGGCGGTCCTGGGCAACTCGGAGGTGATCTCTGACCTTCCTGACCACTTCAACCGCCTGGGAAATCAATTCGGGTCCGAGCATCTGCTTCTCTCCGACATCGTCCCATGCTAGCGGGGATCTGCACTTCCTGCCATAAAAAGCCTCGAAGGGTGCCATCTGGATACTGGCCTGATAACTGTTGTTGTACGAGAATTCTACCAGGTGCAGATGATTCTTCTATGAACCACTGAAGTCAAGGGTACAGGATCTCAACATATCTTCAAGAGTCTGGATTGTGCGCTCTGACTGACCATCCGTCTGCGGGTAATAAGCTGAGCTGAATTGAAGGCGAGTCCCCAAACTCTTCTGCAAGCTGCGCCAAAAGTGTGATGTGAATCTTGAATCCCTGTCCGAGGTGATGCTGACTGGCACCCCGTAAAGCCTGACGATCTGCCTGAGATACATCTCTGCTAACTGCGCTGTCGACTGTCCAACTCTGAATGGGAGAAAGTGTGCCACCTTGGTAAGCCTGTCCACAATTACCAAAATAGCATCTCTACCGGCCGGAGATCTGGGCAATCCGGTCACGAAATCCATGGTTATATGTTCCCATTTCCATTCTGGGATCGGTAAGGGTTGAAGAAGTCCAGCGGGCCTCTGATGTTCAGCTTTAACCTGTTGGCAAACTAAACACCGAGAGACAAACCGGGCTATCTCCCTCTTTATGCCATTCCACTAGAAATGCTGACGAATATCACGGTACATCTTTGTACCACCCGGATGAATAGAATATTGTGAACTATGGGCTTCTGCCATGACTTCCTGTCTGATATCTCTACTGGGTACACAAAGACGAGTGCCGTGCCGAAGTGTACCGTCTTCATGGATACATAACTCTGGCCTTCTTCCTGCTTCACACTCTGCTCTGGGTCGATGGATCTTAGAATCTGTTGACTGCGCCACCCGAATTCTCTCAACTATGCTGGACTAAACCTGTAGGCTGGCCATCAATGCCACGCTGGTTGGAAGAACCACTTCAATTCCCATCTTCTGAAGATCTGCCAATAATTCTGGTTGCGCCGTTAGGAAATAAACTCCGGCTCTCCTGCTCAATGCATCTGCTACAACATTGGCCTTCCCGGGATGATACTGCAAATCCACATCGTAGTCCACTAGTAGCTCGAGCCATCTTCTCTGCCACATATTAAGGTCCTTCTGGGTGAAAACATACTTCAGGCTCTTATGATCAGTAAAGATCTCCACTCTATCTCCGTACAAGTAGTGTCTCCATAACTTCAAAGCAAACACTACCGCCGCCAATTCCAAGTCGTAGGTCGGGTAATTCTTCTCATGATCACGTAGTTGACGTGACGCATAAGATATTACCTTCCCATGCTGCATCAAGACACACCCCAATCCTCTGCCTGAAGCGTCGCAATAAACTGTGAATCCTCCGGTCCCATCTGGAAGGGTGAGAATGGGAGCCGTTATCAAACCTTGCTTCAACTTCTCAAATGATTCCTGACACTCTACTGTCCAAATAAACGGCACATCCTTGCGGGTCAACTGGGTCATTGGCGCTGAAATCCTTACGAAATCTGAAACAAACTGCCGGTAGTAGCCGGCCAATCCAAGGAAGCTGCGAACCTCTGCCATTGAGCTGGGTACCGGCCATGACTCGATAGCCATAATCTTCTGGGGATCCACTTCCACTCCTCCTCGGGTAATGATGTGACCCAAGTATGATATGCGATCGAGCCAGAACTCGTATTTACTGAACTTGGCGTACAACTGATGCTCCCTAAGCGTCTGGAGGACGACTCTGAGATGCTGCTCATGCTCTGCTTCACTCTTACTGTAGACCAGGATGTCATCTAGGAACACGATCACAAATTGATCCAAGTAAGGCATGAAAATGCGATTCATGAGGTCCATAAATACGGCCGGCGCATTGGTCGCTCCAAAGGGCATAACAAGGAACTTCCAATGTTCATACCTCGATCTGAATGCTGTCTTCGGGATGTCCTGCTCTCTGACTCTGATCTGGTGGTATCCCGACGGCAAGTCGATCTTCGAAAACAGTGAAGCCCCTCTGAGCTGATCAAACAAGTCATCTATCCTCGGAAGAGGGTATCTGTTCTTGATTGTCACCGAATTCAAGGTACGATAATCAACACATAGCCTGGATGTACCATCCTTCTTTTTCACAAGAAGCATCGGGGCTCTCCAAGGCGATCCACTTGCACGGATGAATCCCTTGGTCCTCAGTTCTTCAATCATCTTGTATAAAATTTCCAACTCTGAAGGCGACATCCTATAGACTCGCTCTGATACTGGTGCTGTCCCGGGAATCAAGTCTATAGTGAACTCAATCTCCCGCTCCGGCGGCATCCCTGGAATCTCCTCTGAAAAGACATCTGGAAACTCTTCAACTATCCGGGGTAACTGCACTGCTGCTACTGCCATCCGCAATGCGGGGAAAGATGGCTCCACTGCGCCTCTGGACAACGAAAACTCTGGCTCGCCGGGGATACTAAAGACAACTCTGCCAATATGGCAGTCTATCCTAGCATACTGGTTCCTCAACCAATCCATGCCTAGGACTACATCATAGTCTGCCATAGGAAACTCTATGAATCTAGCGGAGAACTTCCTACCGCTAACTACGATCCGACACGAGGAAAACACTCGATCTACTCCCACAAGGCCATTACCAGTAAGTATATTGAGCCTTACTGATAATGACTCGGGCTCCAATCCTATCCGTGTCGCGAATCGTACAGACAAAAATGAATGCGATGTACCAGAATCAAATAATACAGACGCTGGAGAGGAGTTGACGAGAATAGTACCTGCCACAACCTCACCTGGTGCAACTTCTTCTTCCATAGCCATCATCATGGCCTGACCTTGTCCCCTGGCTGCTGGTCCCCTCTGCTGGAAACCTCTCTGCCTATTCTGGGTCTAAGCTTGGACTTGTACATACTGCTGGGGGTGCTGTTGCTGGAATGCCTGAGACTGAGGCGGTAAGGGCCTCGAAGACTGATACTGCTGCTGCTGAACTGGTACTGGGGCCGGTCCTCTCACTGAAGAGCTAGAAGGGTTGGATGCTGATAAACCACCCCTATTCGGACAAGCCCCTATCCTATGATCTGCTGCTCCACAAACCAGGCACAATCCCTATGTCCTGCGACAATCCGCTACTACATGGCCTGGCTTCCCGTAATGTGAACATCCCATTACGGAAGTCTGCTTCTGCTGCTGCGGGTACGTTGGGGTCGAATGCTGAACCGACGTTACCGAGGCCGCCTGCCTCGGAGTTCCAATGGTCAATCCTCTAGCTGCCGGGGCTGGAGCTGATGATAGGTGCATCTGACTGTGGGACCGCTTCCTACTTCCGGTCCTATCCACGATCCTCTGGGAGGTATACTCATGCCTCCTAGCTGCTCTTAAGACTGCATCGAATATCTGGTGCTCGAACTGCTCAATCGCCAACAAGATCTCCAAATGCAGTCCCTGCTGGAACCGTTGGGCCCTATCAAACTCGGTCGCCACCAAGGTGGGGGCAAACCTACTGAGCCTAGAAAACTCCGATGCATAACTGTCAACTGTTCTACCTCCTTGCTTCAAGTTGGTAAATCTGGTCTGCAGGTCGTACCGAGCCACAGCATCGAAATACTTCATCTGGAATCTCTCTCTAAATACTGCCCAAGCAATGGGTGCCACTAATCCCATGTCTTGCGCTGCCCACCAACTGCGAGCCAAGTCCAATAACTGCAGGCGTACCACCGCCACCTTCTCATTCTCGGGTGTCCTAGCTGCTTCCAGAATCACCTCGGTATCTTGAAGCCATGCATCCGCGGCAATCGCATCCTCGCTGCCGTCGAAGAAAGGAGGGTTCAACCGCTTGAAGCTGTTGGCCGCCTGGTTCCCTGGATGTCCGCCTCAGGTCAAAGCATCTTGAACTGTCTGGTACAGGGCGTCGCTTCGACGATCCTGGGAAGCTATCAAGGTTCTGATGAGACCTACCAAGGTGCCATCATCTGGCTCTACGGGCTGGACGGGCCGAACTGGTGACTCTCCTCCAGTAGGTATCACTCTGGAGGCTACCTCGGAATGCTGGGCTTGATCTCCAGGTTGCTGCTGGGCCACGGGAGGTGCTCCTCCTTGCTGATCGACATGGTCAGGTACAGTGCCGCTGAGGAAGACGACACAGGGAAACAATAAGGAAGGGCCAGGACAGATCAACGATACAAGCATGTAATCAGGGCAAGAATTTCAGGGATTGAAAATACGGACAGAGATTAAGGGCGAATACTGATTGAGACATCTATTCGGTAAACCCTCACATTTCTTAATTGACAAGACCTGCATGGGCCACCACTTAAACCATGTCACGCCCCAGAACCAGAATACTGGAGAGCGGGGGCAGACATAGCCAGCTACGTATATTGAAATGGAAACCACCTCGATATACGGTCACGGCTGTCTAGATATATTAGGGTTTACTACAAGCCAACAGTCTCTTATGGTCATGAATAAGCCTAATGTCTCAATCACAAGCAAGTAAATAAGGTCGCGAGATATATGATCATTAAATATACAATAATAAGGCGTCCCAAATATTACATATTCAGCTGATCATGAAGCTAGTTGAACAAAATACGAGGACTAGCAAGAGTTAAGTCATACATGATCAACCCTAAGATTTGTTAATCATGTTTACAGCCCGTAGGCAGACAGTAAGTAAAGTGCATCGAGCTAACAGGTGTTCGTCGGCTAAACGCCTCAAAAGGATAATTTTTACAATAGAGCGAGCCAAAACAAAATAGAAAACCCACTCGTAGCCCGGGTTCCTTCTAGTCGCCACCATCGGGCTGGAGGTTCGGAAGATCCTCGGGAGCTGCTCCAAAATCTGGCCACACAAAACCAGCTGGGTCAACCCCAGAAAGAGCAAGTGCCACAAGGGGGCCACGAAATAAGAACAAAAGCCAGCAATTAGCACGAGAAAATCTAATATTTAAAACTAGAATTTACGAAAACATGTCAGGATGATATACGACGAGATAACCATAGAACTATTCCGACAGCCAGGTTACAACCCGTAAACCAAACAAGGACCGGGGTTGTAACCCTTCATCTGAACAGAACTTGGTTTCCCACCATTTATCGGCAAGATAATACTGTAAGAAATCAAGACAGGAAACAATCTTGTACTGGGTCAAGACACGGCTAGACTGGTTATACCTCATTCAATCAATCACGGCCAAGCAGATACTACGGCTTACTACTTTAACTAACTAGGGTTATCACAGGCCTAATTACTAACAAGGTGCAGTGAGATTGTTCCACAGCCACAAGCCCTGCAGACCATCCAGGTTACCCAGGTCGAAAATTAGGGGTTGAGTTCGGGTGGGTACATCGTCCAGGAAACGCATGTACCCTTAGGTGACTTAGAAGGTGCAACACATGACAGTGTGCTGGAAATGTGCCCTACTCGTCGGCAGGCTACAGATCCCAAGAGCGCCCAGGTAACGGGATTGCCTGTAGCTGTGTTATCTCTTCATGACTACTGAGTTATTCTAGTTATTAACCTTAATCCATTTTAGTAGGTACTCCTGACCGTGGTACTCAGGAGTTCTATCCTAGACATGATGCAAGACAGGACAAGTGGCTTTAACAAGCAAGCAAGAAAGAACTACCCACGGTGTCAAGGCAAGTCAAGTTAAGTTAGCCGTCGCAACAACATTAAGTTATCAAGTCATGCTATAAGTCAGGAGTGCGCCGCCACGGGCCACTATCAAGTCAGGTTGGTCATGTCAGGAGTGCACCACTATGGGTCACTGTCGTGTTATGCTAGTTCCTTGTCATACCATGCCATGTACAATAGTCATTCCAAACATATTAAGTAAAATCAAGTTTATGACAAAAGGCGTAAGGATATAAAATGGGCATAAAATATCTAATAAAATATCAATATACAGGGCTATAGAAGAGCCAAGCTTAAAGAAATAAGAACAAAACTCCAAGAGCCAATAGGTTAAGCAAGGGGTCAGGGGAGCAGCGTACGCACAAGGGCACGCACGCAGGGGAGCAGCGTACGCACAGAAGCACGCACGCAGGAGAGCTGCGTACGCGAAAAGTCACGCACGCAAGAGAGCTGCGTACGCAAAAAGTCACGCACGCAAGAGAGCTGCGTACGCGAAAAGTCATGCACGCAAGAGAGTAGCGTACGCGAAAAGTCACGCACGCAAGAGAGCTGCGTACGTAAAAAATCACGCACGCAAGAGAGCAGCGTACGTGAAAAGTCACGCACGCAAGAGAGCTGCGTACGCGAAAAGTCATGCACGCAAGAGAGTAGCGTACGCGAAAAGTCACGCACGCAAGAGAGCAGTGTACGCAAAAAGTCACGCACGCAAGAGAGCTGCGTACGCGAAAAGTCACGCACGCAAGAGAGCAGCGTACACGAAAAGTCACGCACGCAAGAGAGCAGCATACGCAAAAAGTCACGCACGCAAGAGAGCAGCGTACGCGAAAAGTCACGCACGCAAGGGAGCTGCGTACGCGAAAAGTCACACACGCAAGAGAGCAGCGTACGCGAAAAGTCACGCACGCAAGAGAGCTGCGTACGCACAAAAGCACGCACGCAGGGAGATGCGTACGCGAAAAGTCACGCACGCAGGGGAAAGGATCTTCTTCTCCGTGGCTGAGAAGAAGCTCTCATGGCTCCCAAAACTTCAAAGCATCACAACTTGGCCTTCCGAACTCCAAATCCAGATTTCTAAAGTTCCAACCAGGGTGGAATTGAACTCTCTTCCACATGGAAACATCAAAACCCATAGAAATCCAACTTAAATAGATCAAAACCATACAAAAACTAAAAATGGAGTAAACTTAGATCTAGAACAATGGAGACTCCAAATCACAAAATACCAAGTTCTAATGTTGATCACCATATCCTAATCTAGCAAATGGACAAATAAAAGAGGGTTCTCATTTGGTGGCAAGGTGCACTTGCCTATGGGTGTGTGTTGTGGAGAGGAAGGAGAAGAGTGTTGTGTAGAGGAAGAAGAAGAAGAAATTAATGGAGGTTTATGAGGAGAGAGAAAAAGTTGGTGGAGTTTTAAAGAGGGTGGGATATGGTGTGTTGAGGGTGGAGCATAGGCTAAGGTATTCCAATACACTAACCCAAATAAAACCAACCCAAACCAATTAAAACCGAGCCATGTCAAAATCCGAAATACGAGAAATACCAAAATTCCACAAGTTGAGAAAAATAAAAATACATGCCAAAATCCAGATACGGGTATGAATACGATATACGGAAAATATAGGAAATGAGGGTGACATCAATACTGTACCATCTCAACATGAATTAAAATCTAGGATTAAAGTATGTTATAGATCTATGTGTTAGCTTTCCAAAACTTCAAACGGATCGCATTTTTATTTCCGGAAACTCCCGGAATCGCGAAAACACCGAGGACGCATTTGTCTTTCGTACAGCTGACACTCAAATAATTCTCCAGAAAGTTATAGAAAGAATTAGGTCTATTAATACATGTTTTTGGAAAGCTAACTTCAATACGCTTCTTTTAAAAAAATGGGAGATTAAACCGGGCTTTGAGCTAGAAGTTATGACATTTCTAAGTTAGGACTGAAATTAAAAACGTGGATAAAAATTATGACAGATTTAGATAGTTTGAGCCAAAAGAATACACAATATATATCCTAATTATCCACAACAATAATGACAATAATAATATGAGGAACCACACTCACAAACTTGATTATATAATCATCATAAACCATTTATTACATATATAAATATAGATATACTCTCATTACAATATATATATATATATATATATATATATATAGACATACACAAATCTATATATGTAACATGAACACATCTATAAGAGATACATGAATGAAATCTAAAGTAATCAAGAACACATCTCTACATACTCAAATCTGAGATTTAATATGAATTAATTTATTTAATCAATATTTTAAATATAAAGTGTGTCCAAGTTTGTGGGTTTTTCCCATGAACACAAGACACAACAATAATACAATAGAAATCTCTAAAGGACACATAATGGACACAAGAGGACATAAAATAGGGACACAACAATGGAGGTCATTTCTATGGTTAAAACTTTCCTAAATGCAAAATGGAGAAATAAAAGAGAAGGAAATATTACCTAAAGGAGAGAAAATCCAAGGAGAAAGGCTTCTTCCTTGGGAGAGCTTGAGAGCACTTGGGGAAGAAGACTTCTCAAAGAAAGAAAATGAGATAGGAGTCCTATTAGGGCCGGCCACAATGGTTATATCCCCCCTTCATTGAATATTACAAGTTTGCCCCTCCCTTAGTTACAAGTGTTTAAAACAATTTTGGTTAGAATTTAGGGATAAAAGGGTCAAAATAAAAACTCTAAATGGTTAACCTAATAATTAGGATTATGACTAATCTTTCTAACATGACTAATTAAAATGTGGGCCATGGCTAACTAATGCATGGGTCCAACTAGAGTCTAAGTTACCCCGGGTCCCCGTTACAAGTCGGATTGAGATAAAATTTGAACCCGACTCAAATAATCCCAAAACAATATCATAAATAATAAAATAATATCAAAATAATTCAAAGAGGTCAAATGCAAAATATCCTTAGGCCAGAAATGACATTAAAATATCATAATTACATGGTTAGGCTCTAGGTCAAACAGTCTCTAGGGTTTCACTAGCAAAACGTCAAAACCACAAGTCATTGATTTAAATAATTTTAAAATGATTTAAAATCACCAAAAATCATATCATGAATTAAATATCATTATTAAAATAATTATAAACACGAAATTTCGAAATTACCCTCATTTGAAAAACTGGGTGCTACAACCAGGGAGGCTGAATATACTCACTGGTAATGGACTCGTAGGAGTTAGTAGAGTTATTCTAGCATGTAGCATTGTAGTTTGCGGGTATTCCTTACCCGTCCGGTTGATAGAATTTTCTGTTAGAAATTTTGACGTTATCTTAGGCATGGACTGGCTGAAAGACAGTCATGCGACAATAGATTGTCGTAGAGGGAGTGTATCTTTTGATATTCCAGGCATGAAGAGATTCGCCTTAGTCAGATCAGGGGCAACTTAGCAAGAGCAGGGAATAGTAACAGCAATGGAAGAAGTTCAAGTCCCGAAGGTAGTTGAAGAATTTCTAGACGTATTTCCTGAAGAACTTCCAGGTCTACCACTGGGTAGAGATATTGAGTTCAGCATAGAATTGGTACCTAGAACTAAATCGATATCAGATCGAGTTTACAGAATGGCTGATTCAGAACAAGTCAAGGTATATCAGTACATAGAGGAATTGAAGGAGAAAAAGTTCATCCAAGCTAGCATATCATCATGGGCAGTACCAGTGGTACTTGTGGGAAAGAAGGATGGATCATCCAGATTATGCATCGATTACAGGAAGCTTAACACGACAACAGTAAAGAACAAGTACCCACTACCAAGGATCGACGACTTGTTTGATCAGTTGAGCAATGCTAGAGTTTTCTCCAAGATAGATCTTCGTTCAGGGTATCATCAAGTGAGGGTTCGGAAGGAAGATGTTCCCAAGATAGCATTCAGGTCGAAGTATGGGCATTATGAATTCTTGGTAATGCCGTTTGGGTTGACCAATGCTCCAGCAATATTCATGGATTTGATGAACCGCATCTTTATGCCTTACTTGGATCAGTTTGTCGTTGTGTTTTTTGATGACATTCTTGTATACTCTGCCAGTGAAGAGGAGCATGAAGACCACCTCAGGAAAGTGTTACAAGTTTTGAGGGAGAACCAGTTGTATGCCAAGCTCAGTAAGTGTGAGTTCTGGAGGATCACATTTCATTTTTGGGTCATATCATATCAGGAGCTGGAGTAGCAGTGGATCCCAAGAAGGTTGAAGCAGTAGAGAGTTGGCCAGTACCCAAGACCGTAGCTGATGTACGAAGTTTCTTGGGATTGGCAGGATATTACAGAAGATTTGTATCAGACTTTGCAAGACTTTCAGCACCCATGACCCGCTTGACACGGAAGGATGTGCCATTCGTTTGGTCGGCAGAATGCCAGGCATCATTTGAGAATCTGAAGCAGAAGTTGATATCAGCGTCCATTCTTACATTGCCAATTGGACCCGAAGGTTTCATTGTATATTATGATGCGTCAGGTAAAGGACTTGGATGTGTCCTTATACAATATAGGAAGGTGATAGCATATGCATCTAGGAAACTTCGAGACCACAAGAAGAATTACTCAACTCATGATTTAGAGTTGGCAGCAGTAGTATTTGCTTTGAAGCTATGGAGGCATTACTTATATGGTGATCGAGTAGACATGTACACAGACCACAAAAGTCTGAAGTACATCTTTACTCAGAAGGAGATGAACATGAGACAAAGAAGATGGTTAGAGCTGATCAAGGATTATGACGTGGAGCTTCAGTATCACCCAGGCAGGGCTAATATGGTAGCAGACGCTCTCAGAAGAAGAGGCGACGTATTTATGTTGACAACGTAGAAACATATCTTAGAAGACCTTCAGGAGATGGGCATCGAAGTTATACTTCCAAGTGATGTAGGAGTTCTGGCAAGTCTATAAGTTCAATCTGACTTGGTAGACAGGATCAAGGCAGCTCAGGCACAGGACCCAAGGATTCAGAAGCTTAGAGCAGAATGTGAGTCAGGACTCATAAAGGGGATGAGAATTCATGAAGACGGTACACTTAGGTTTGGATCACGTCTATGTGTACATAGTGGAGATATCAGACAGGAAGTTATGACAGAAGCTCACAGTTCTCAGTATTCTATACATCCTAGAGGGACAAAGATGTACCAAGATATCAAGCAGCACTTCTGGTGGAACGGGATGAAGAGGGAGATAGCTAGATTTGTTTCCCGTTGCTTGGTATGTCAATAAGTGAAGGCAGAGCAGCAGAGGCCAGCTGGATTATTACAACCGTTTCCTATCCTGGAATGGAAATAGGAACATATTACAATAGACTTTGTGGCCGGTTTACCGAGGTCACCAAGTGGTAAAGATGCCATTTGGGTGATAGTAGATCGGCTTACGAAGGCAGCACACTTTCTTTCTTTCAGATTAGGACAATCTACAGAAAAGTTGGCATAGTTGTATATGCAACAGATAGTCAGACAGCATGGAGTCCCTGTCAGTATTGTATCAGACAGAGATACCCATTTCATATCACATTTCTGGAAGAGCTTGCATCATAGTCTGGGTACCAAGTTAAGATTTAGCACGGCTTACCATCCACAGACGGACGGGCAATCAGAAAGGACGATTCAGACTTTAGAAGATATGTTGCGAGCTTGCACCCTAGATTTTGGAGGATGTTGGGAGAGCCACCTGCACTTAGTTGAGTTTTTATATAACAACAGTTATCAAGCCAATATCCAGATGGTGCCATTCGAAGCCCTATATGGTAAGAAGTGTAGGTCGCCACTAGCATGGGATGATATCGGGGAGAGGAAGATGCTAGGCTCGGAATTGATTGTTCAGACGGTTGAAGTGGTTAAAGGAATTAGGAAGCAACTTCGAGTTGTGCAGGATCGGCATCGTCATTGGGCAGACCAGCATCGTAGGCCGCTAGAGTTTTCTGTTGGGGACCACGTATTCTTACGGATCTCACCTAACCGTGGAATCATTAGGTTTGGCGTTCGCGGGAAGTTGAGTCTGCGATACGTAGGACCATTCGTTAACCTTGATAGGATAGGCAATGTTGCTTATCGTCTGTCCCTTCCACCTTTGTTACGAGAGGTGCATGACGTGTGTCATGTATCCCAGCTGCGAAGGTATGTATCGGACCCCAGCCATATCCTTGATCATTCTGAGTTGGTTGTTGGTACCAACTTGTCTTACGAGGAGCAGCCGGTGTCCATTTTGGACCGAAGAGAGAAGATACTCAAGAACCGAACAATTAACCTTGTCCGGGTTGCTTGGGGTCATCACTCTTTGGGAGAGTCGACGTGGGAACGTGAGGATGATATCAGATCACGGTACCCATATTTGTTTGACTCATAAGGTATATTTTTTTCCTGTTTACGTTGATTGTCTTAACCCCTCATGCTTGTCACCTGATGCATAGAACTACGCAGTATCATAGATTGTTAATATAGATATGTTATCTGCTAGTTAATATTGAAGAATGATTACTTGCATAAGTTTCTTGTACCTAGATTAACTTAGTTTGATATTCCTATCCTGCTTGGATTTGAAATTTCGAGGACGAAATTTTTCTAAGAAGGGTAGAGATGTCACTTCCCGTTCCCGGAATACGTATTTTTAATACATGTACAGCTTTAATACATTTATTTAATATCTATCATGTATTGTTCTGTGATTAAACTTCTTTAAATATTGTGTTAATTAATTTCTTGCAATTTTATTTTTGCATTTATTTTCTGCTTTCATACACTACTTTAGCTCTACTTTGGGTTCGACTTAGATTGGACTTAGTATGATGTTTTATCTTGAACCGAACACAAACCTCCACCTACCACCACCCCTTCCATTTAAAGCCATCCCCTTTCTCTCTCTCTTCATTACTTCACCATTAATCTTCTTCTTCCTCATAACTCCTCCCCCACCTACCCAGTCGCCAAGGCAAGTGCCAAACTTGCTTCATGATGGATCACCACTATTATTGTTCCATCATCTTTATTACTTGATTCTGAGCCTCTTTAGTACTTAGCATTTCCAATTTTCATGGTTCATTTCTTGTAGATCTAAGTTTAATGCATTTTCGGATTTTTTAGGTTTTGATCTAGTAAACTTTGTTATCTTTAAGTTTTGATGGTTTCATGTGGTGGAGAATTTTGTTCTATCCCATTTTGACCTATAGAAGTTCAGATTTGGGCTTGGAATGAAGGATTTAGAGAGCTTGGAAGCAATAGCTTTCCATGGTTCTCCTTCTCAGAAGAGTGGAGAAGAAGGGCAATGCTTGACCGCATGAGTTTTCATGCGGCAAGTCTTCTTGAGCCGCATGAAGTGTTGACTGCACGAAGTGTTGGCCGCATGAAGTATTGGCCGCATGAAGTGTTGGCCGCATGGAGTCCTGGCCGCGTGCCATTTTGAATTGTACTCTGGCTATGTATAGACCCGAGTCCTATTTGGCCGCATAAGTCAACCCTGTCTGCATAAACTCTGAGCTGTTCCGGCTGCATGGAGCTTCGACAGCCGCATGAGGTTCGCCATTCTCAGCTGCATGAGCTATATGTCTCACGAGCCGCATGAGGCCTGTCATCCTCAGCCGCATGGGGCTCGTTTCAACCATGGCCACCCATGATAATTCTCAGCCGTATATAGACTTAATAATCGCAGCCGTATGGCGCTGACCATTCACAGCCGCATGAGTTGCGTGTCTTCTCTGCTGCATGAGGTTCACCATTCTCGGCCGCATGAGCTGTATGACTTACCCTAGCCGTATAGGGACCTTGACTTAATTAGTCGCATGAAACCCCTTTAGTTTCTAGCTGCATAAGGCTTTGCTAACTTGGCCGCATAGAATCACCTTTGTCCAGCCGCATGTAACTTATTCATTCCTTGCCGCATGAACCCAAGTCTCGCGAGCCGCATGAACTCTGGCTCTAATGCCTTTTTTGTTGATTCTTGTCCTAAATTGACACTAATTGGCATTGGTTAATTGTCTTGGCATTTATTAGCATTAGATGGCATCTTTACATTAATCCACATTGATTGTTTTCTTGACATTAATAAACAGGGATTGTTATCTTAATTTAAATCATGCTTCCTAGTTGGAACTGAGAGACTGGCTAGTCGCCTTATTGAAACGAATGAATGAGATACGTTCATATTAACTATGAACTATTGCAATCGACTGGCTAATCCCGAATATTGGCATACTGGCACATGCAGGCTTTAATTTATTTAGTTATTTATTAATTTATTTATTTATTTGTTTATTTTACAAAAGCAGCATGTGTACTTTATGGTCAAGGCATGATTACTCCGTGGTTAGTTTTGATTGTTACATTACGCTATGTAAGACCTACAACCTGACCGCACTGGTATCATTGTAGAGTTGTGCATATCGTACCCCGTACGAAAGTACTCATTTGAATGACCATGACCCACGGCATGGGACTACACTCAACGTAGATACTGTTAAGTTAAATAAAATAATAATTGCATGGAGAGAATGGATTCCCGAGTTCTTACATGGCAGCCCTCTTGGGACTAGTAGTGCCCGACAGGCCGGTTGGTCCCCACAGATACTACAAATCTGCCACACGGGCAGGGAGCGGTATCTGGTTATATTATCTATTGTATATTATATATGGATGACGAGCGTCCCACTGGGACTCGTCTAGTTCATGATTGGTGCAATTGATTGACTGGGTAAACTAGCCTTGCTTGCACAAAGTAAGAACTGAGGAATCCTTTATTGCATAACCCCAGGATAACTTGGGACTCACAGTAGCAAGCCGTAGTAGTTGTACGGCCATTTAAATTGATTTGTTTGTGTACTGTATCTACTCTGTTACCTAACTGAGATGATCAGAATGTCAGGACATGACGAGCCAACTTCTGTCCTTGTTTGGTTGGGAGGTTGGTTCGAAGTGTCGTGATGTTATGTGAATCCTAGTAGATAGCAGAGATCTATTATCATATTCTCTTATTAATGGCTTCATTCCTCATATCGTGCTCCCTTGCGGTACTTGCTATTAGAGGTCTAACCTCTCTAGTTTTGTATGGCCAGATTTAGAGCCGGTCCCCGAGGATCCAGCTTACTTCTACCTCCAAGATGGTCAATACTAGAGGGATTATCGCAGGAGGACTCGAGTGGGTTTTTTACTTCACCGCTTGTTTTGTTAAAAACTTTATACTTTGTCGTTTGGCACCGACATATTAGTCGGGTTGTCTTGTACCTACTTTTGCATGATTGTAACTAAGTTAGGCTGCAGCTGATAACAATTGTGTATACTTACTACATCATCTGGCTGTATTTTGTAAAACCAGATATCAAGAACATTTTGACTGAGCATTTGGGATGCCTTACTACTTTATCTCACATGTTCTCTATTTCTGTTTCTTGTTTGAATGATCGAGACAATAGATGTGAAGGGACCATAGTGAGACTTTTATGTAGTATGCACCCCCTCGTCTTATTAGACAGCATTGATCGTATTATACGGTATTCATCTACCCATAATACGTAGCTGGCTGAGTCATTCCCCCGCTCTCCAGTATTCTGGTTCTGGGGCGTGACAAAACTAAATCCCATCACTCCTGAGTGTCGGGGCCAAAGGTAGTCATCCTGTCTCTGGGTCCATAATATGTAGGGCATGTGTCCTCAGGGCAATCATCTGTAAAATTTCAACAGGTCCAGTCAGGACAGGAACGAGTACAACTCATCAAGAAATTCCAAGTAAATGACAGAGAACTATAAAGCAGTTATAACAGTTTTACTGATGAATATGGCAGTTTATATTTAGGTTGTGGCATAAAGAAGCAGTAAGATACAAGGAAAGTAAAGTAACTAAAACAAGAGAAGAATGATGGCAATGAAGACTGTAAATAAATCTAGCTGAACTAAGGTAACATAATAAGTCCAGATAGTAAATGTAAACAAGTGCAAAACCCATGTAAATCCAGACAACATGAATCTGATACCAGGTGGTTCCAGTACAAGATGAGTCCGGTATAAGGTGAGTCCAGTCGGTGATCAAAGGTTCCAGGGTGAGTCCAGCCTATACTCTAACAGTGTGTTTTAAAATATCGGGATCGACATGTGAACGGCTGTAGGTAATACGGCACACCGCACACTCGGCCAAGTGTGAGATGGCTATCGTTCCAGTATAATTCCAAGGGAGTGGTTCCAGTATTTGGGTATGTTCACATGCCTATTCTAATATTTCCCCGCCCAGCAAGTACAAGTGAATCCATAATCCGACACGAGAATCAAGATGAGTCCAGCCAAAATATGATGATTCCAGAAATAGATTCCAGAATTATTCTAGTGATTCCAGTAATAGAGGCCAGATAAGTTTGGTATGTGTGTCGCATACATGAATCCAGAAATATCCATACGTGTTGTAACAGAGAATCACATAAAACTAACTATAACTGAAGTACAGTAATTGACAATTAAATGAGAGAACTATCAGAGAATGTACTCGCCTGATACTCTGAAAAGAGTAGTATAATATCAAATGTCTGCACCAGAGTCACAGTGTCCTAGACAGAGTAATATGGGTTATAATATGTTTAAAATAAGACAGATGATATTTATGATGCATTCTACATGATTTCTAGGTCAAACTAGGTCAAAGTCAACTCTTGGTCAACTCTGGTCAAACCAAGTCAACTACACTAGTCAAACTAGGTCAATTGGACACATCTAGACTCAATGTTGACTTTTGGTCAACTCCAATCAACTAGACTAGTCAAACTAAGTCAACTAGGTCAAGCCTAAGCCAAACAAGTCTCACTAGGCCTAACCAGCCTATTCTAGCAAGCACACCCAATTTCTAGGCTATACAAGCCAACCACACTCCTACACTGGCATTCAAGCCATACACACAGGCTGTATCACATAGGGATACACCACACACTATGTGCCCATAGGCTATATCATGCATTTCACACATATAGCCTACTCTCACATATTACACACATTAATTATTTATCTAAAATAATATAATTAACACACTCTTAGCCACATTATTATAATTCACATACATAGAGATGGAGAGGGGCACATGTGTATGTAGAGCATGGTGTGTGTGTAGAGAGTTTGGTGGCATGTCCATGTGTGTGATATGAACATTAGAGGGTGACACAAAGGGGTTAAAGTGTGTAAGACAGTGAAACAAGGCAATGGCAGCCCATACCATCCAAACCCAAATCGAATCTCCATCTCTTTTGAAACAACTTAACCCTACATTGCAGTAATGCAACCACACATGTACATGTGACTGAACATGATAACTAATCATCAAGAACTCAGTTTAAAGTGGAGTTAAGGTTCAGTAATTTAAAACAGTGCATAGAGGGTCATATGACAGCTTTATGTGTGTGCTAGGCTATTTAAAGTGTCACATATGACAGAATCAGGTTTTAGGGTGGCAACCTAGACTGGAGTGTGAACATATTGTGGTGTGTATGTGACATGAATCAATGTGTGTAGATAGTGGTGTCTCAGTTTCAGTTTCAGTTTTATTACATATGTGTGTGTGTGTGTCAAGGTGTAGGAAAAATCTGTGTGTGTGTTTGTCTGTGACAGATGAGTGTCCAACTTGTTGGCAAATCTCAGTTTCAGTGAGCAAGTCACAGTTAGCACCATATATCAATTCAACATTCAAGATCAAAACGAAAACCTCATTCCTAACATCAATCAAACCCAAATATTTAAACAAAACTAAACATGTGTAAAGGAGCTAACAAGGTAATTAGACATCAAGAAAACAGTTTGGAATATAATCTAAATTCAGTATTGTAAGTTAATTGTGATTAAAATCAAGAATATCAGTGAGAAGGGAAATTAAAAACAGGAATTCAGTCAACATATAAAATTCTGGAATTTTTTGTCTAACAACCCATTCCCATATCAAAAATCCATTCCCAAGTGCCAAAACCAAATCTAACTTGGAAAAACCACTTAGCAAGAACTAACACACATGTGTGAATCAAAATATGACAAATAAACATCAAATTTGGTTTGCAACAGAACTCAACTCAGGATTTTTAGAACAGTACACCTGGTATCAGTGATAACAGGAAATTCGAAATTGAACACCAAAATCGTGCTAAAATGACCAATAAATGGTTGGTAAACCATTCCCCACTTGTACCCGTGTCCTACGAGTCATTCGTGTCCTACCAAGTGGGCACGAACGTGTCCGAACAATCACAGACACGCACACGTGCACTGCACAGCACGCAGCGTCGTGCACGCGTGCGTGTCACTCCATGACATGATACAGGGCACGACACAAGTCGTGGTCATGCCCACGTGTTTGCCCCTTATAGGGCTATAATTGTGTCACCCTGCACCGCGTCCCCGTGTCCCCGTGTCCGAATTAAAAGTGCGTGTCAGTACGGAAAAATGAGCGCATACAGCAGCTCGCGCGCGGCCCGTGCGACCAGTGCGAGGAGGATTTCTTCTCGCACACTGCACCATATAGCCCCAAATTTTGGGAGAGCCATGTCAGCCAGTGCCCTGACATCTTCCCAAAATTTGGGGTGTCCTCGTGTCCTGTACAAGAAGAAAACCAGCCCGTGATGCAGGACACAGTACTCGTGTCGTGCACGCGTGTCCAACGGCAAAAATGGACACAAAACGACACCAAAATACTTAACATACTTCACAAAAATTAATGTACATCCTTAGATCTACAAACTCATGTAATTACTTTTTCAAAAATCGAAAATAATTTCCTAAGGGGCATTCTATCAAACACCTATACATACACTACGACATGTGTCCGATATGGACACCAAACGGACACGAAATGGGCTCAAACTCCAGGGACAGCTAGGTGACTCCTAAATCTAGCCCTAAATGCAAAGAAAACAGAAATTTAATACAATTAGAGGTGTTTTACCTATGGATGCAAATAGCAAGAAAAAGCTCCAAATTGGGGGTTCCTCCTTGCTAGCAAAATGCTCCCAAATTATCCCCAAGCTGGGATTAAACCCCAAAATCAGAAAATAGAAGAGTATTAGGTTCTAATGCAAGAAACTAGGATTAAAAAGGAATTAAAATGGATTTATGGAAATTTTTGGAAGGGGAACAATACCTCTCTTTTCCAATGTGTTGAAATAATAAAAAAGAGGCAAGCCCTAATCAATAAGTGTTTATATAGGGTAGGAATCCCTATGTGGCTGGTCACTTAGGGTTTGGTTAGGGTTAGGACTTCTAGTTATGGGCCATGGGCCAAGTCATAAGTCATTAAGTCATGAAATCATAAGTCATTTCATTAAACCATAAATCATGAAATGATTTCACTCAAACTAATCCTCCTATTCCAAAATTAGTCTCTAATGACTAAAAGTAGGTTAACCTAAGTTAGACTAGGGTTACCATAGCTAGGGTTAGGTTCTAGGCTAGTCCACTAGGTCTCAACAAGTCAAAGTCAAACTAGAATTCACCAATTCATTAAATTAATTAAATTCAAATAAGCCAAAATGACCAAATTACTCCTAGGCTAAAAATGATAATTAAATCATCCTACTGACATAATTAGGCTCTAGGTCAGGCAGTCTCTCAGGTTTCACTGGCAGCACATCAAAATCAGAAGTCACGACTTAAGGCAGTTTTTAAATAGTTTAAAAATTATTAAAAATCCCCAAAAATCATAATATGAAATAAATATCAATAATAATTATTATAATTACAAAATTTCAAAAATACCCTCATCTGGAAAACTGGATGTTACAATTCTACCCCCCTTAGAAAAATTTCGTCCTCGAAATTAAAATGGTCGCACCCTTTCTAGGTCAAACCCAAACAATCAAGGTCAAGAGATAATCATGCAAACGAAATCTTACTGGTCATGATTCCACAGTCTCGAACAGAGTAGATACACAATATAGCCATCACAAACAATATCCTGGTAGGTACTAAGGGAATCACACAAGAAAGTGGGAAGGAAGAATGAGAAGGTCAAACCTACAAACCCATCACCTGCAGCGTCGGTCTCCTCGACCGCCATCGCAAAAGCTCTACCCCTCTGGTGCTGAGCTACATGTGGCCTAGCTCCCTCATAAGGAGGTGCAGCGGGACAATCTATCATCTTGTGAGCACCAGACCCACAGAATAGACAAACCTTCAGCCTCCTCCTACAAGACTCCCAAACATGCCCTGCCTTCCTGCAGTAGGCACAAGTCGTCACCCCGCGGTCCTGTCCTCTATGCTGATGTTGTGCCTGTTGCACTCTTACTGGTGCCTGTGCCTGCTGAATCTGCACGTGAGGCCTCTTGCCATGACCTTCACCGCTGCTACCACCCTGGAAGTCCCGACCCCTCTTTAACTTCAACCCCAGGTCGTCCTCCGCTGCCATAGCCCCAGAAAATATCTCCGTGTAGGTAGCGTTCCGGTCGCTCTTAGTCAGCGACCGAACCTCCCTAATCAAGCCTCGGCGGAACTTCCTTGCCTTCGTCTTCTCAGTCAAGTCATCTATGAACCAGGCCAACCGGCAAAACTCTCCGGCGTACTCAGCTACTGACTGGTTCCCCTGAACCAGCCCCTCAAACTATGCCTCGATACCTCCCAAGGCCACATCAGGAAAGAACTGCTCCTTAAACAGCTCCTTGAACTGGGCCCAAGTCTGGCCCTCAACTCCCACCTTGGGATCTGTCTGATACCACGCACGGGCTAAGTCCTGCATCTGACTGCCCGCCGCCTCGATATGGAGTCGAGCTGGTATCTCCGCCAGTCTGAATATCTCCTCGATATGCTCGATCCAATCGTCCGCATAATGGATGCCCTCAGTGCCCAGGAACTCTCTAGGATGCATCTTCTGAAAGTCCTGGATATCCTTCTCCTTCCGGTAAGGCTGCTGCTGCTCCCCCTGAGAAGTCACCATCTCTACTGTAGTACGAACCAGCTAGTGGGCCTCGTCAATCCTCTGACGAAAATCGGCAGTCTGTCGCTGCTGCTGCTGCTGGTGAGACGCCAAAATCATTTCCACGAAAGAAAATAGATGAGCAGCATCTACCATCCCCGCAGGTGGAGGCTGCTACGGTGGAAGGATCTCGGGAAGCACCAGACTCTGTCTCCCAGCTGGTGGAGGTGCTCCTCCGAAAGCTACTGAAACACCCACCCCAGCTGGCATGACTGGGGCTGCGGTACCAGGGGCTGGCTGCTAAAAGTGAGAGGTGGCAGACCCCTCTACAGCGGCTACTGTACCAGAGTGATGTGATCGTGTCTCCACCATCCTGAAGACAGATCGAAAAGGAAGTCAATACTGAGCAGGAATCGATAAAATCAAAGGAGGACAGTTTATTGCAAGAAGACAAGTTAGTAAGATATGTAGATGGCATGAATTGGAGCAGAATTTTTTCTAACTGTGATTGAGTACCTCTCCGTTAAAGCCTATCTCTCAATCCTATCGTAGGCTCGCAGCAGCACAACTAAGTCGCCGTACTACCACGATATCGCACTAATGCGACTCTCGACATGCATGGGCCACCACTAAAAACGTGTTACGACCCGCACCCACTGTGAGGGTACGAGTACGTAACGACGCCCAGCCTACACCGCAGAGTTGGCGGTAGAACGTTGTCCTAGGTTACTATCTAACTAGCAACTCACTCAATTATAATGTACTCATCATGATCAACTCCGAATGGAGGACAAGTATAAATATTGTAACTCAATCACAGTCTAAGCACTATAAGATAATCACAGAAGAATTAACTAAGAATAGAAAGACAACTACTAAAATAATAACAACTCTCAACAAATCTCAAAAACTACACAAGTCTCAAATCACTACAAAAGTTCGACATGAAAAATAGATGCTAGTCTACTAAACTAAATCCCATCACTCCTGAGTGTCGGGGCCAAAGGTAGTCATCCCGTCTCTGGGTCCATGATATGTAGGGCATGTGTCCTCGGGGCAACCATCTTTAAAATTTCAACAGGTCCAGTCAGGGCAAGAACGAGTACAACTCATCAAAAAATCCCAAGTAAATGACAAAGAACTATAAAGCAGTTATAACAGTTTTATTGATGAATATGGCAGTTTATATTTAGGTTGTGGCATAGAGAAGCAATAAGATACAAGGAAAGTAAAGTAACTAAAACAAGAGAAGAATGATGACAATGATGACTGTAAATAAATCTAGCTGAACTAAGGTAACATAATAAGTCCAGATAGTAAATGTAAACAAGTGCAAAACCCAAGTAAATCCAGACAACATGAATTTGATACCAGGTGGTTCCAGTACAAGATGAGTCCGGTATAAGGTGAGTCCAGTCGGTGATCAAAGGTTCCAGGGTGAGTCCAGCCTATACTCTAACAGTGTGTTTTAAAATATCGGGATCGACATGTGAACGGCTGTAGGTAATACGGCACACCGCACACTCGGCCAAGTGTGGGATGGCTATCGTTCCAGTATAATTCCAAGGGAGTGGTTCCAGTATTTGGATATGTTCACATGCCTATTCTAATATTTCTCCGCCCAGCAAGTACAAGTGAATCCATAATCCGACACGAGAATCGAGATGAGTCCAGCCAAAATATGATGATTCCAGAAATAGATTCCAGAATGATTCCATTGATTCCAGTAATAGAGGCCAGATAAGTTTGGTATGTGTGTCGCATACATGAATCCAGAAATATCCATACGTGTTGTAACAGAGAATCACATAAAACTAACTATAACTGAAGTACATTAATTGACCATTAAATGAGAGAACTATCAGAGAATGTACTCGTCTGATACTCTGAAAAGAGTAGTATAATATCAGATGTCTGCACCAGAGTCACAGTATCCTAGACAGAGTAATATGGGTTATAATATGTTTAAAATAAGACAGATGATGTTTATGATGCAATCTACATGATTTCTAGGTCAAACTAGGTCAAAGTTAACTCTTGGTCAACTCTGGTCAAACTAAGTCAACTACACTAGTCAAACTAGGTCAATTGGACACACCTAGACTTAATGTTGACTTTTGGTCAACTCCAATCAACTAGACTAGTCAAACTAAGTCAACTAGGTCAAGCCTAAGCCAAACAAGTCTCACTAGGCCTAACCAGCCTATTCTAGCAAGCACATCCAATTTCTAGGCTATACAAACCAACCACACTCCTACACTGGCATTCAAGCCATACACACAGGCTGTATCACATAGGGATACACCACGCACTATGTACCCATAGGCTATATCATGCATTTCACACATATAGCCTACTCTCACATATTACACACATTAATTATTTATCTAAAATAATATAATTAACACACTCTTAGCCACATTATTATAATTCACATACATAGAGATGGAGAGGGGCACATGTGTATGTAGAGCATGGTGTGTGTGTGTGTAGAGAGTTTGGTGGCATGCCCATGTGTGTGTGATATGAACATTAGAGGGTGACACAAAGGGGTTAAAGTGTGTAAGACAGTGAAACAAGGCAATGGCAGCCCATACAAATATCATGGCTTTCAATGCTGGGAGAAAACACCCGCTGTGCAAGATCCGTCTCAGGTGCAAGATTGGTGATCTCCGAACGGAGGTTTCTTGCTATGTAATCGATGCCAATATATCCTACAACGTCTTATTGGGACGTCCGTGGATACACGAGAACATGATCGTTCCTTCCACACTTCACCAGTGCTTCAAGTACATCAACAACGATGGCGTTGTGAAGACAGAGTTTGTCGATGTCGATCCTTTTAAGGGCATTGAAGCCTACTATGGAGATTCAGTACTTTACCAATCTCAGCCCTCCAAGGATGACGGCAACGAAGCTGAAGCGAGTTCATCCTCCAGTGATGGTCCACTGATTATTCGAGTCAAAGGACATACTACTCCAGAAAGTACTCCAAAGCCTCTCACAATCTGGGTGAAAAAGAAGTGGCCTGATAGGGTCAAACCATTGACCATCACTCTCCGTAAGACACCTCGGGTGGAACCTGCTGAAGTCCGTCCTCCCAATCCTGAAGAGTTACCTACGTTGTGAACTTGGCCAAGACTGTGGCTCCTCTTTCAGATAATGATCCTCTCAATGAGTATATCAATACTTATAATAATGTACCTTCAGCGGATGATGGTATCCCTAAAGAAGAACTTGAGTATTTTCTAAGTAAATGTTTATCTTTGAATTACTCTGATGTCTACCAATCTGTAAACTAGTATGTAGATACGATATACGCTCTAGAGCACGGCATATGACCACACCTCTGTATGCCGATCACGATGCCTCATCCACGAAAAAAACTCTGGCTAGAAGATATCTACTACTTTATCGTTCCAGCTAGAAAGAAGGGTGAAGAACTAATCATCTTCAGTCGAATAATTGGTGAAAGAAAGTTCATTCTGGACTGCACTTCTCCCAATCACAATACTGAAGCTGACTATGACTCTGGAAAAATGTAACTTTTTTGATATAGTTGGCAGGCCAAGAATATCATCCAGAACATGGGATATGATATAAAAAGCGACCATGGGCTAAACTACGGCCGGGGACAACGGTTGGCAATACGTCACTTTGCTCCTCCCGGCAAACCCGAGAACTTTTATTAACAAAATGGTATTGGTTTGGGTTATGTCACTCCTCCAACAACTCCTGAAAGATCAGACGTCGAAGCAGATCGTTATTCTCATTCTTCTGATTACTGCCTCTGGGATTCAGACTGCAGCATTTGAGACATTTTTAAAGCAACTTTGTCCGTCAATATGGTATCAGTTGACAAAATTGCAGACAGTGTCCAACCGATCGAGCTTGAACAATGGGCTCAAAAGATGGACACTCGATGGAAGTTATATTTCGAACAGTGTGAACCACCTACTGATGACGAAGTCGTCCAAGTAAATTTAGTAGATGAATCATCTCTTAAACCAATCTTCACCAGGAAAAGTCTGTCTGGCGATGAACGACAATCTCTTATACAACTTATAAGAGAATACATTGACGTCTTTCCATGGAGCTATGAAGACATGCCAGGCTTGGACCCTAAATTTGCTATGCACCGTCTAAATATTTCGTCTAAAGTAAGCCAGTGGAGCAGCAGCAACAACAATTCCGACCATATATCATGGAGGCCAGCGAGAGTGAAGTCAAGAAGCTTATTGCAAGTGGATTCATTCGCGAAGAACAACACCCTGACTGGGTCTCTAACATCGTACCAGTCATGTAAAAGAATGGTAACGTTTGAGTCTGTATCGATTACCGTGATTTGAACTCTGCATGCCCGAAAGATGAGTTCCCTCTGCCGATCACCGACGTAATGATCGTCAATACCTGCGGCTTCGAGCGGATGTCCTTTATGGATGGGTTCTCAGGCTATAACCAGATCAAGATGTTCCCCGACGATGAGAAGCACACATCTTTTTAAATACCGTTGGGGGTATACTGCTAGACAGTGATGCCCTTCGGATTAAAAAATACAAGGGCGACATACCAGCGAGCTATGAACACAGTTTTTTGTGATCATTTGTGTAAAATAGTACAATGCTACATAGATGATATCGCAGTTAAAAGTCGTCACAAGGGCGACCACCTCCAAGACTTGAGAATGGTGTTCGAACTAATGCATGCACACCAACTCAAGATGAATCCAACCAAGTCTTTTCTGGGGGTCTCCAGCAGCAAGTTCTTTGGTTTCGTCATCACTTCAAAGGGTATACGTCTTGACCCGGAGAAAGTGAAAGCTATCCTCGATATGCATCCCCCAAGAAACCTCAAAGAGCTACGCGGACTTCAAGGAAGACTAGCCTATATCAGACGATTCATTTTGAACCTTTCTGGAAGGTGTCAACCGTTTACTCAGCTCATGAAGAAAGGCAAATATTTCGTCTGGACTGAACAATGTCAACGCGTATTTGACGACATCAAGAAGTATCTCACAAGCCCTCCAGTATTGGTAGCTCCAATAATGGGGAAGCCCTTCTTACTATATGTCCGTGCTATGAACCATTCCCTTGGCGCCCTATTAGCTCAGAAGAATGAAAACGGCCATGAACAGACAATCTACTACCTTAGCCGCATAATGGTGGGTGTCGAGCACAGATACATACCTGTGGAAAAGGAATGCCTTGCACTGATATTTGCTATCTAGAAGACACGCACTATGTGTCTGGACAGACTATCCAAATCATATCTAAAGTCAATCCTCTCAGAATACTCATGACTAAACCGGGTTCTCTCAATTCTAGTTTAGCTACATGGGCAATGCTATTGACTCCATATGATATATTGTTCATTCCTCAGAAGGCAGTAAAAGGCCAAGTGTTAGCTGATTTCCAAACAGCTCATCCAGTGCCAGAATTTTCCAAACTCTACGACGAAATTCCTGATAAAGTAGTGGAGTCTAACATCACAACTGAAGAAATCCCCATTTGGTGAATGTTTTTTGACGGTGCATCAAGAACAAGACCTAAAAGAAATATCGTGGCCGGAGTAGGCGTCATACTTGTGTCACCCGACCATCTGGTTATACATCGTGTATATTCTCTCATGGAACCTTGCACCAACAACGTGGCCGAATATAATACCCTATTGATCGTCCTACAACTGGCAAAACAACTGGGAGTTGACTATCTAGAAGCTTACGGTGATTCTAAGCTAATAGTTAGTCAGGTCCAAGGAGATTATGAAGTTCGTCACGATGATCTCATCCCATATCACAAAGTGACAATCGAATTGGCATCTACTTTCACTGGATTCTTCATCGAGCACGTGTCTCGACTACAGAATATAGAAGCAGATGCTTTAGCCAGTCTCACTGCTTCCTTGACCGTCCCTACCAATACTCAGCAGTCGATCACAGTATCTGGTCGAGAACTATTCTGTGTAAAAGATGCCTTGCATACTCATCACAGTTACACAACGGAAACAAACGTCGACGTTAAAGACTGGAGATTTCCTTTCATAGACTATGTTGTCTATGTAATCCTCCCTGAGGACCCAAAAGAAGTACTATCTGTCCAAAGGCGATCCCTCAGATTTTACTATGATACAGCTACCAAAATGTTGTACCGACGCTCTTACGATGGGCTACTGTTATGACGTTTATCAGACACATAAGCCAAACATGCACTCCGGGAGGCTCACGATGGAGTTTGTGGTGCACAACAACCATGTCCCAAATTACAAAATTGCCTCAGACAAATGGGTTATTATTAGCCTACGATGATAACAGATGATGTTGAATATACAAAGAAGTGTAGGGCTTGTCAGTTCCACGCCGACTTCATTCATCAACCTTCGGAGTTTCTACACCCGACGGCAGCATCTTAGCCCTTTGAAGCCTGGGGTATGGATGTCATAGGCCCAATTAGCCCACCATCTTCCAGAGGGCATCGGTTCATCCTAGCTATAACCGATTACTTTTCCAAATGGGCGGAAGCTATATCGCTCACCAAAGTAAAGACGTCGAACGTGATCACTTTCATCAAATATTATGTTATCTCTCGCTTTGGCCTACCTCGTAGGATCATCCATAATAATGGTCCATAATTCGCAAGCCATGCATTCTTAGAAATAGGGTAAATCCTATTTACCTTGTGATACCATCTTGGTATCACGAGATACTCAACTCTAAACTCTAGACTAACACTAACTCTAACAAGCTAGCTAATACACTCTAACAACTAACCACATCTAACATTTACCTTCTTCTCTATCATTCAATACCTTATCTCATATATCAAATACCTTAACCTCTACCCTACTAACATATTACCTTAATACCAATATACTAACATAGAACTTAACATCACTTAAACTCACACTAACAAGGGGTTAAGGAACTATGGTGAAATGGTCATGGAATGAATGGTTGAAAGGTTGAATGGTGGAGGACTGAACATGAAATGGAGATGGATGATGAATGAAATGGGATTGGTGGACTGTATGTTTGATTGAAGTGAAGAATGCATGGATTTAATATGTGGTGAATGTATGAAGAACAATAGGAAGATGTGGATGTATTAAAAGGGATATGTGAGTGTTTCGCATGGACTGAAACTTATATAGAAATCTGGACTGAAATGAGTATGTTTACTGTGAGATGGATGTGGGGACTGCCATTGTTCATGAATGGGCCGATTTGGTAATGATATGGGAATGAACTTGAATGGTGAAATGGAATGGACGGATATTGATGAACTAAAATGGAGGAATACATGGACTGTTGAGAGTAAATGGGACTGTGATAGGGATAAGTTGTGGACTGATTTTAGTATAGGAAATTTGTGGAATGAATGAAGTATAATATGGACTTGATGATATTTGATACGTGGACTTCTACATATAGGGAATGAAATGAACTGAATGAGGGAGGGCTGAATTTGTATTGGAAATGGAGTTAAATGGGGGCTGAATGAATGAATGGTGGATAAAAAGGGGTGGCTGAATGAATAGATGAAGGGATGAATAGGTGGGTTGTTCTCTCACACTGCTGCAATACAGCAGTCCCTACCTGCTACTGTAGCCGACTGCTGCTACAATGCAGCTCCCTCACAGCTGCTACTGCTGTGTGCTTAATCCCTGCTGCTGTTGTCCTTAATCCCCCCTCCTTCAACCACCACAACCACAACCCCAACAACTCCCCTCCACTCTCACTCAAACTCATACACAACCAACACCAAAACAAACCACACACCACACACACCATAACATATATATTTGATACACAATATATATATATATATATATATATATATATATATATATATATATATATATATATATATATATATATATATTGGTTATATATTTAAGTTTGTGTATGTGTGTCTCCCTATATATATATATATATATATATATATATATATATATATATATATATATATATAGGGAGACACACATACACAAACTTAAATATATAACCAATATATATATATATATATATATATATATATATATATATATATATATATATATATATATATATATATATATAATATGATACATTAAGATACAATATGATACATGAAGAACAACACCCTAGCATCTAAAATCTGAGATTAAAATAGAAAATAAATCATGCACACAAAATCTCAAACACAAGATGTGTCCAAAATTGGGGGTTTCCCACTTGGACACAAAACTCAATAAGGACACATCCTAATGACCTCCAAATGGATCCAAAATGAAAACAAATGGAGACACAACTAAGGAGGTCATTCCTATGGATTCAAAATGGTCTTATATGCATGTAGGGGTGAAATAGAAGGAAGATTTTACCTTCTGGAAGATCAAATCCAAAGAAACTCCTTTCGATACGATACCGACACGAAGAGATCTCCAAAAGGACACGAACAAGATCCAAAACTTCCCAAACTAGCTAGCTTCTCCACTTGATTGAAATAGAAAAGAAAAGAAGAGGATTGATGAAGAAATAGATTGATTTTGAGGTGGAATCAATGGAGGCTCCTCTCTAATTTGGGGAAGAACAAGAGAGAGAGTTTTTATGGATAATAACAAATGAATAATGCTCATGCCTATCCCCCTATGTGGCCGGCCAAGACTAGGATAGGTGTCCCCATTTGCTAAGGTCTAAAATACCCCCCACTTGTCCCATTGATCTAAATTAAAAATAGGTTTTAGTTTGAGGCTAAATTAGTCTAGTTTTAAGTCTCTAATTAAACCAAACTTAGTCATGAATATTCAGTCTAACATACTAACTTAAATATTGTCATGTGGGCCATGTGTAACTAATGAGTGGGTCCCACTAGAGTCAAAGCTACCCCGGGTCCCCGATACAAGTCGGATTGAGTTAAAATTCGAACCAGACTCAAATAACCCCAAAATAATATCATAAATAATAAAATAATTCCAAAATTATTCTAAAGTGGAAAATGACCAAAATACTCCTGTTCTTGAAAACTGGAGGTGACATGTTTATTGGATGATACGACCTTCTTGAGTAGCTTGACAATTATTTTGTTGAATGCTTCTGGTAACCCATTTGTCGTCGGATTGTAGGCTGTCGATGCCACATTTTGTATCTGATTTTTATCACAAAATACATGGAAGGCATGGCACACAAACTGGGGACCATTGTCGTGGATGATTCTTCGAGGTATTCCGAAGTGATAGATAATGTGGTGCTTAACAAAGCTAATCATGTTTGAGGTTTTCACCTTCACCAGTGGTATCACCTCAGCCCACTTGGAGAAATAGTCGGTGATAGCGAGGATAAATCGGTGTCCTTTGGAGGACGGGGGGCTAATCAACCCAATGATCTATTTTCTATACCTCGAATGGCCAAGCTGCCATCGTAGGGTATAGGAATTTGGAAGGTTGATGGATGAAGTCAGCGTGAAGTTGACACACTCGACATTTTTTAGAGTAATTAACAGCATCTGCCATCATGGTGGGTCAATAGTAGCCCATACGCAATAATCGGTCCTGTAACTTAGGACTAGGTTGGTGAGCTTCGCAAGTGCCATCGTGCACCTCCCGGAGTTCTTTTTTTGCTTCAGTATCAGACAAGCACCGAAAGAGGAGTTCGTCGTAAGAACGACAGTATAGCATTTTAGTAGTTGTGTCGTAGTAGAACTGAAGCGAGTGTCTCCTAATATAAGTAGCTTCCTTCAAGCCCTCGGGTAGGATTCCATAGACCGTATAGTCTATAAACATGAATCACCAGTCTTTAATGTTAACATAAGTGTCTATATGTATAGAGTAGCTCAGGCACAGGTATAGGCTATTCTTTGGGCAAACCAATTCTCGACTCATCACAGTGACGGAGTATTAGGTCCTGACTGGAGCTGTCAAAGAAGCGGCGAGGCCGACGAAGGCATCGGCTTCCAGATTTTGTAATCGTAGTAGATGTTCTATAAAGAACCCGATAAAGGTAGAGATGATGTCAATTGCTACCTTATGATAAGGGACTAAATCCTCGTGTCGGGCCTTATACTGGCCTATAACCTGATTTACTATCAGTTTTGAGTCACCATAGGCCTCCAAGTAGTCGACTCCCAATTGCTTAGTGTAACGACCACTTTTCTAAAATGAGAATGATTTTGAACTATTATAAAATTGATTATTAAATAATAGGATTTAACTCATGTTAATGATTTTTGGTGAATTTTAATTATTTTAATACTATTTAAATTGGTGAATTGTGATTTGGTTTTTTACTAGTGTAACCTTAGACCTACTTAACCTAGAGACTAACCATGACCATGGAGACCTAACCATGTGATTAGATTAGCAAATTACCACTTTTTAGGTTAGGAGTATTTTGGTCATTTGAGACTTTTTTAATAATTAGAATTATGGTTAATTAATAATGTGCTAATCAAGGTATTAGGCCTTAACCTAGAAATGACCTAATCTAGATATTAGTCATGAGCCTAGATATTAGATTAGAAGTTTCCATCACACGACAGGGTTATGAATATCTAGATATTAAGTTAGGAGTAGAATATTTGTTAAGTTAGATATTTTGTTAGGAAACCCTAATTTAGATGGGTCTTTAAGTAAAGGCTTGAATTACACTTGCTAAAAGGCTTTAAACCTCAATTGAACTAACCCTAACCCTAGATATTTCTATGATAGCCAAGGACAGCCCCCTCATCCTATATAAACACACTGTTAGAGTATTGTCAGGACTCACCCTGGATTATTGATCCTGTGTTGGATTCATCTTGTACTGGACTCACAGTGGGATCACACTTGACTTATATTGTACTATCTGGACTTATATCATGTTACTCTAGTTCAGCTAGCTTGTGTTACAGTCTTCACTGCCATGTTTTTTTGATTCGTTATATTACTTCTCTTGTACTTTAACTGTTGCTCTATATCATCACCTATATAAAACCTCCATGTTCATCAATATATCTGTCTATAACTGCTTCATAGTTTTTGCCATTTATTTGGGATTTCTAGATGAGTTGTGCTCGTTCCAATACTGATGGATACGTTGACAAAATATTACAGATGTTTGCCCCGAGGACATTTGCCCTACTTACTATGGACCCGAAGATGGATTAACTACCTTTGGCCCCGATCCTCAGGAATGATCGGAAGACTAGCTAGTAGACTTGCTTTAGATTCATGTTTAAAACTTAAATTGTAATAACTTGAGATATTTAAGTTGTATTTGAGTTTGTTTGAGATATTATTATTTAGTAGTTTATATTTTGTTGTTGTTTAGTCTTCAGTTATAAACTTCTGTGTTATCTTATCGTGCTTAGACTGTGATTGAGCTTCATTATATCTATACTTGTCCTCCATTCGAAGTTGAGATTATGATAAGTACATTATATATTTGCGTGAGTTGTTGTTTAGATAGTGACCTAGAACAGCGGTCTACCACTGATTCTACGGCGTAGGCTAGGCGCTATTACTCACTTGTACTCTTACACTGGGTGCGGGTCGTGACACATTTTTAGTGGTGGCCCATACAGGTCGAGAGTCGTATTTGTGCGATATCGTAGTAGTATAGCGACTTAGTTGTACTGCTGCGAGCCTGTGATAGGAATTAAGGAATAGGCTTTAGCGGAGAGGTACTCAATCACAATTATGACAACTTGAGAAGATTCCTGAGACGACCCTTGAGAATCTCATTATAAACTATCTCGAAATTCGATTCCAACTATTCTGTCTAGACCTTTGATCATTGTTGAATTTGATTCTTGGTGTTCGTTGTTGACTTAATTTTCAACCAAGATAAATCTTGTGGGATAGGTTGCCTCAGGTATGGAATCTAGAGTCTTCTAGAGCCATATTAGCTGGCATGGCGAAGGTATAGAGTTTGATTTTGGATGTATTTCTCGGGTGTAAGAATTTAAGGTTTTCGTAGCCAAGCTAGCGGAAATACAAAAATTTTATATACCATGATTCTAGATATATGTACCTTAGTTGCGAACACTATGGATTATCGCTATCGTACTTACTGGCGTAACGAGGATTCTGGTAACATGGTTCTGGATAGACGGGTAAGATTATCAGATTACAGAACAAATACCATTAGATTGTGCCCTAGTATAATGGAGTGAAATATCAGTGTGGATGTTACTTGAGTATTATGGATTAGATAGAGGAAGCTTGGCCACCTGTGGCGCAGCACCATGCCCAGCAATAGAGGGGCAAGGCTTTTGTACTGACAGTCGAGGAGACCAATGCTGCGGGTAACGGATTAGCAGGTCTGTCTTTCCTGTTATTCTTCCCCATCTTGATGTGTGATTCCAATAGTACCTATCAGGATATTCTTGTGATATGCTAGATAGTGTAGTGACCCTGTTCGAGACTGTGAAATCACGACCAGTAGGACCAAGATTGTATGTTATTTCTCGACCTTGATTGATTGGGAGTTTGATCTAGAAGGAGTACGATCACCTTAAACTTCGAGGACGAAATTCTTCTAAGGAGGGTAGACTTGTAACCACCACTTTTCTAAAATAAGGGTAATTTTGAACTTTTATCAAATTGATTAATAAATAATAGGATTTAACTCATGTTAATGATTTTTGGTAAATTTTAATTATTTTAATATTATTTAAATTGGTAAATTGTGATTTGGTATTTTACTAGTGTAACCTTAGACCTACTTAGCCTAGAGACTAACCATGACCATGGAGATCTAACCATGTGATTAGATTAGCAAATTACCACAGGTTAGGGGTATTTTGGTCATTTGAGACTTTTTGATTAATTAGAATTATGGTTAATTAATAATGTGCTAATCAAGGTATTAGGCCTTAACCTAGAAATGACCTAATCTAGATATTATTCATGAGCCTAGATATTAGATTAGAAGTTTCCATCACATGACAAGGTTAGGAATATCTAGATATTAAGTAGGAGTAGGATATTTGTTAAGTTAGATATTTTGATTAGGAAACCCTAATTTAGATGGGCCTTTAAGTAAATGCTTGAATTACACTTGCTAGAAGGCTTTAAACCCCAATTAAACTAACCCTAACTCTAGATATTTCTATGACAGCCAAGGGCAGCCCCCTCCTCCTATATAAACACACTGTTAGAGTATTATCGGGACTCACCCTAGATTATTGATCATGTACTGGATTCATCTTGTACTGGACTCACACTGGGATCACACTTGACTTATATTGTACTGTCTAGACTTATATTATGTTACTCTAGTTCAGCTAGCTTGGGTTACAGTCTTCATTTCCATGTTCTTTTGATTCGTTACATTACTTCTCTTGTACTTTAACTGTTGCTCTATATCATCACCTGTATAAAACCTCCATGTTCATCAATATGACTGTCTATAACTGCTTATAGTCTTTGCCATTTACTTAGGATTTCTAGATGAGTTGTGCCCGTTCTAATACTAACTGGATACGTTGACAAAATATTACAGATATTTGCCCCGAGGACATTTGCCCTACTTGCTATGGACCCGGAGATGGATTAGCTACCTTTGGCCCCGATCAAGGGTGACTAGCTAGTAGACTTGCTTTAGATTTATGTTTAGAACTTGAATTATAATAACTTAGATATTTGAGTTGTATTTGAGTTTGTTTGAGATATTATTATTTAGTAGTTTATATTTCGTTGTTGTTGTTTAGTCTTTAGTTATAAACTTCTGTGTTATCTTATCGTGCTTAGACTGTGATTGAGCTTCATTATATCTATACTTGTCCTCCGTTCGAAGTTGAGATTATGACAAGTACATTATATATTTGCGTGAGTTGTTGTTTAGATAGTGACCTAGAATAGCGTTCTACCGTCGATTCTGCGGCGTAGGCTGGCACTGTTATGCAACTTGTACCCTTACACTGTGTGCGGGTCGTGACACTTAGCGAGTTGGAGTCCAATGATAAGGGCATTAAACTCGACGATATTGTTGGTGCACGATTCCATGAGGGAATATGCACGGTAAATAACTAGGCCTTCGGGAGTGACCAGGACCACTCCTATTCCTGCAATAATCTCACCCTTGGGGCATGTTCTTGAAGCGCCATCAAAGAACATCCACCAAACGGGCTCTTCCATAACTGTGTTGGACACCAAGACCTCGTCTGGAATATCGTCATAGAGTTTTGACGTTTCTGGGATAGGATGTGCTGCCAAGAAATCGGCCAATACTTGGCCTTTAACCACCTTTTGTAGGATGAACACCATGTCTTAAGGTGATAACATGATTGCCCACGTGGCTAACCGTGAGTTTAGTGCTCTTGGCTTAGTCATGAGGACTTTAAGGGGGTTGACCTTGACGTAGATTACCTGCCCTGCTACATAATGGCGTATATTTTGGATAGCAATGACTAGAGCAAGGCACTCCTTTTCAACAAGATTATACCTATGTTCGACACCAATCATGGTCCTGCTCAAATAGTAGATTGCTTGCTTGTGGCCTGCGTCGCTTTTTTAGGATATCAAGGCACCGAAAGAATGGTCCATAGCACGGACGTAAAGTAAGAAGGGCCTTCCTATGACCGGGGCTACCAGGACTAGGGGACTGGTGAGATACGTCTTAATGTCATCGAACGCTTGTTGGCATTCTTTGGTCCAGACATAAGAAACTCCCTTCTTCATTAGTTTAGTGAAAGGTTGGCATCGCCCGAAAAGATTTGCTATAAACCTTTGATTGTATGTCAAACATCTTTATAGACCACGAAGCTCACGGAGATTCTTCCGTGGAGCCATGTCGATGATGGCCTTATTCTTGTCAGGGTCGATGTGAATACCCTTTGCCGTAATGATGAAGCCCAAGAACTTGCTACTGGAAACCCCCAGAAAAGACTTTGGTTTTATCTTTAGTTGATTCACCTGCATCAGGTTGAATATCGTCTTTAGATCGTCCGAATGGTCGGTCTTCTTTTGGCTTCTAGCGGCAATGTTATCAACATAACATTCTACCATTTTTTGGAGGTGTTTGCAGAATATAGTGCTCATAATCCGCTGATATGTTGCGCCGGCATTCTTCAAACCGAAAGACATCACTGTATAACAGTAGATTCCTTTTGGCATTCGAAATGGAGTGTGTTTTTCATCGTCAGGGAACATTTTGATCTGGTTGTAGCCCCAAAACCTATCCATAAAGGACATATGGTCGAAGCCACAAGTATTATTAATCATTACGTCCGTGATTAGGAGGGAAAACTCATCTTTTGGACAGGACGAGTTAAGATCCCTGAAGTTTATATAGACTTAAATTATTTCATTCTTCTTAGTGATGGAAACAATATTGGCTACCCAATCTGGGTATTGCTCTTCGTGAATGAAGCTGCTAGTGATGAGCTTGTTCATCTCAATTCTAATAGCATCCATAACATTCGGACGAAAGCGTCGCTGTTATTGTTTGACCGATTTAGCATCTGGTCGAATGTTAAGCTTGTGTATTGCAACATGCGGGTCTAGTCCTGGCATATCCTCATAGCTCTAGGCAAAGACATCAATGTAATCTTGAATCAGTTGTATAAAAGATTCTTGGTCTTTTCAGTCAAACTTTTGCTGATGAAGATCGGCTTGGGTGAAGACTTATCTCCAAAGTCAATTTGTACGACCTCATCTTCGGTGCGAGGTTCTCATTATTCGAAATTCCACTACCACTTAGATCCTAGGAGTTGAGCCCAAGGTTCTTCCTCGAAGAATTCTAGCATTTGGTCTTTATCCTCTATTTGGGATCTGCTAAGGTCATATTGACTGACAATACCTTCTTGAAGGTATGGCCGATACTGGTATCAGAGTCCCAAGTTGAAGAATCTGACGAGTGAGAATGCATCTCAATTTTGGCTTTCGGACTCTCCGGAGTTGTTGGAGGCGTCACATAGCCCAACCCACGGCGAGTCCGTTGGTAGTAGTCCTGAGGCTTTCCTTTTAGAACAGGGAGTCATAAGGGAAGGAGTCGGCCTTTATCGTGGTTTAAGCTCTTGCCACTGTTCAAGTCGTAACCCATCTTTTGGATGAGGTATTTGACATAAGCAGTATAATGGTAGATTTGCATCTTGCCATTATCTGGTTCTGGTTCAGCAGGGGTAAGTTTTTGGTGATGTTCAATACCGCCAAAAATGATAGGCTTATGGTCTTTCTTTCGTGCTGGGACAGTAAGCGCATCGGGAAGGAATAATCTGGTTTGTGATATTAGTAGTTTTTAATTGTGTTTGTAACACACGAAAAGCATTATCCAAGACATACATAGCATTCTATTATGCACAAGAGTAATTCAAAGATAACATTTTATTAATAAAATACAGAACTTTGTCTCGAGGGATTACATCATCTAAAGAGGGTGCCACAGTATGGGCAGATATGTAGTCCCCAATTCTTCATCAGTGAGGATCAGAACAGCTATAAGGGAAGGTGGTGGGGCTTTCCGCCATAGTTTAACTATCAGGAAAGCTGAAGCTGGAGGATCTCGTAATCTTGGAGCTGCTTCTGGGGATGTTCTTGTCAACCTGACCCTGATATGTTCTTAGGCTCCTGCCGGCAACTTAACAGTCATTGGGGTGGGAGCCCTTCCGTGAAGCTTGGCCACGAGAGGAGCGGAGGTTTGAGGAGGCTTCCTTTTCAGTCGGACTCTCAGTGGTTCTTCAGTCATAGCTGTAATTTCTGCTTCATCATCTACATCATTGTCATCATCGTCAGAGTGTGCAGACTCGTATAGGGCGGCATCAGTATAGTACGCATCGAGCCCTCGGAAGGGGTCGATGTCAGCAAACTCTTTTTTAATGCCCCTATTACTGGCTACGTACTTCATGCATCGATGGAGGGTGGAGGGCAAGATCATATATTCGTGTATCCATGGACGTCCCAGCAAGACGTTGTAAGATATATCCACATCAATGACATAACAGGTTACCTATACTTTGGTCCGAGATGACGTTGAGTGCCAAGATGTTGAATACAGGGGCTTAGATTGATTGTCATTCATGTCCCTATCTAGTCAGCATTTAGGAGCTGCACCAAGAAAAGGCCATTTTCATGGCCTACATTGTAGGGGCATTGAGAAAAGGCGCTTTTCTTGGCATACCTTGTGAAATGCTTGTTAGGCTTGCACTTTGTACGCTGCACTTTTGTATGCTGCACTTTTACACGATACGCTTTTGTATGCTACACTTTTACATGTTGCACTTTTGTATGCTGAGTAGGTAGATGGCTTTATTTATGTAATCATGAACATAAAGAATTTGTAGTAGACTTCCACTGTTTTGTAATCATGATTATTTAATAAAAAATACCCTTTATGCACTTTTCTCCCATTTGTATTGTGCTTTTCTTGATGTTGTCTATCTGAAGTGCGTAGCAGTTCTACAATTTTGACTTCTTTTGTGGTTGTTGCGCTTTTGCTTTTCATGCTTCTACAGTGCCATGTCGATCTGGCTCGCCATCATGAACGGGCTCCTTCGGCTAGTCGTGGCACCCGAGGTGAACCAACCTGGTCTTCCTCGACCTCCTTTTTTATTCGAGGAGGATAACTTACGCCATGGAGGAATGGTACAAAAAATATTGATCATCACCATGTCGTACCTATCATCCATCATCGTCACCACCGTCAGCTACTATCTCGAGGTTAGGGTTCCCTTTTCTAGGTACAATATTTTCCCCAAATTCAAATTATGGTTTATTATTATTAACATAAGCATTTGAAAGATTATTGATTCTTGTGTTGGATTGTATCTTATTTTCGATTGGGCGCTCAAAGGGGGTTGAAAATGGATTTGGTAATTTAGTCTCACATCGGGTAGAATGTGGGATCATGAGGTATAGATAATTGGATTGGTTCATGCCTTTCATGAGAATTCTCTTTTAAGACATATGGGCCTAATCCAATATCATCTCTCATGGCCAAACTCCGGTTCGAGTCACACCGCATTCCCAATAGAGTGGTATCAGAGCTTTTAGTTCTACTGATACCCACATAGTGATGTCAGAGCTTTGGTTTCCAAAGGGTGTCAGGGTTGAAAATCAAGCTAAGGAGAAAAGATGGATGCGGAGACGGTGTGCATGGTAAACCTAAACGGTATCAATTACCACTATTGATGGAGCAAGATGAAAGATTTATTGTTCATTAAGAAACATCTACCAGTATTTGCTTCCGAGAGGCCAGTGATAAATTCGATGAGGACTAGAAATTCGAGCACATACATGCATATAGGTATATAAGATAGTTTGTTGACGAGAACGTGTATAATTATGTTGCCAATATAGAGCATGCAAGAATAATTTGGAAGAAACTGGAAACTTTGTATGCGAAGAAGACTAGGGTAAAACAACTATTATTGATCCAACAAATGATGGTTATGCAGTAAAAAGATGATACATCTATTATGGATCACCTTAGTCAGTTACAAGGCGTGGTTGGCAAGTTATCCTTTATGGAAGTAAATTTTAACAACGAAGTTCAGGGGCTTTGGTTACAGTTGTCACGCCTCAATCCCAAAATACGTAGGACTAGGATATGTAAATATGCCACATACGTATTTAACCCTAGCCCGACTCAAATACGTATAATCTTTGTAAATCAGAATAAGTGTCCATGTAATCATAATATCATCCACGACACTAACTACACTATGAGCTATAATAAGAAACAACTATAGAAGAATAAAATATATGACATCGACTAACGATACATGATAATCCCGAAGATGTAGCTTCTACTATGCCTATGTCAGATCTCAGCAATAACCTGGAGAGATCACCAGGTCCTCAGAAAGGACATAGCAAGATAGATAATATAAATGCCATATATATAGTGATAAACATGCATAGAAGGAAAAGAAAAAAAGCAAGAAACACAAAATACGCATATAAGAATAACTACATATAAGTGAATTGCTGCAAAGAAAACGGATAACAAATGACATGTTCCTATGTGAACACATGGCAAAGAAAATCAAACCAGATGGTCAAATCCTAGCCCCTAGTTTGGACTCGCAGGTTTGATTAAACAACCAACCCTTGCCCCTAGTATGGACTAGCATATTAGCTGGTTAAATCAACCCTTGCCCTTAGTATGGACTCGCAGGTTGAGGAAAATTGAAAACGAAAGTAGCACTTCAATCATAACGCTCTCATTCTTTCTACCCTATGATTCGGTATGACTCACATAAGATACAGGTTTCAATCAAACATGTATGAACTAACACTGTCACGACCTACATCCGATTTTCGGGATGCGAGTGTGTGTGTGCAAGTCCAGCCTATGTCGCAGAATCAACGTAGTAAGCTGTCTAGGCCACAATGCTCAAGATCATAATAATGCTCATAAAATAATACATGTATTTGCTCATTCACAATATTAAATCAATTTACAACATTCAAAGTTTACATCAAAATACAATGTCTCACAAAATTAACTCAACTATCTAACTAGTCTTTAGGGTTTGGCCTTCAACACAGTCGTATCTCTCCCAAGGGTCCCACACATAGAGTAGCATGCGATTATCTGAAAAATAGGTTTCCATTCAGGAATATAACGAGTACAATTCATGCATGTAGTTCCAAATATATGGTAACGACTATAAATACAGTGAATAGAAATGACATATATGATGAAATAACAAAATTTAAATCATGACATAGAAAATAAAGTGAAACAATTAACAAGAGCTATAAGATGACAGGTAAAGTATGGAACAAGGAAACATAACCATCTACGTGAGTTGAAGTACACATTTTGATATGTGATCGGTCTGGGACAGTTACACTGCAAGGTCTACAAAGTCTACTATGCAATATGCAATATGCAGTATGTAGTATGACAAGGCCTAAGGTCTGATCACATATTTACTTGGTACTTTCCCGCCCGACTACTACACATGGATTAAGTCATGACAAGGGTCACAAAATACGGTAAAACAACATAATAAAATATGGTATCATGACTAAACCCATATGCCACTAATCCGTGTAACGAACGTGTCAAGATTCAAATATGTATCACTCATCATGCAAATATAGTAATTAACAATATGGAAACAAACAAGAACTTATTCGTCTAGGGTCCTTAGCTGGTGAATCCGACAAAACCATTGCATTAAGAATCATCCAATTGGCTAGGGTCGATATAAAAAATTTTGAAATTCGCAAGAAAGATAGGAATAAGATTAGTCACGGTCAATGATTTATAATCGAAGAGAATCACGTAAATAATATATATAGATATTTTGGAAAACTAATTATAATATTAAACTATATTTTTTATTAGTCAAATTATTTATAGAATCTATAATTTTATACGAGTGCCAAATATATTATGTTTAGAGATATATTATGAATCATTTAGAAATTATAGTTTAAGACATATTTAGAAAACTATTAGACATGTAGAAGGCATAGAAGATAATTAGAAATTATATTTTTACTAGTCTAAATACCTTTAGATACTTGAAAATCTAAGAAATCATTTTAGGGCAAAAAAACATAAATTTGTTAAAATACACCTTTTTGGTCAAAAGCTATATTCATAAAATTAATACAATAATATAATTTAATAATGAATAACATTATTGATATTTGGTAAAACTAATGATAAAAATTAATAAGTAGATAATAAAAATTATAATAATAGTTAGTAATAATAATACTAGTAATACCTCGTATACTTTGTCATAAATACAATAGGTTTACTAACATTAATACTATACTCATCGTATTATACTATTTATAAATATACTAATATTATTATATATTAATAATAAAACTCTACATATCATCAAACTCTTTGTTCCCAACGTTCAATATAATATAAAAGTAAATAAACTAATTATAAGTTTACAAATCCTAGAAATCGAGAGAGTGAGTAAAGACTTAGAGAGAATTTGAGAGAAAGAAAGTGAGAGTCAGAGAGGGAAAGAGAGGAAGAGAATAGAGCGGAAGAAGAAGGGGTTGAGAAGGAGCGGTTCTCACTTGGGACTCGAGCTGGACGGAGCCGCCGTAGTCGATGCAGTACTCGGCCGTAGATCTGGAGGGGGTCGCACAGCGGAAGGAAAGAGCTGGCCGAGTAGCGGCGTTCACCGGCGCAGCGCTCGGCTCTTGTCGTCGGCATGGCAATGCACCGGAGTTCCACCGACATCGGCACACGGCGCTGCGAAGGGTGACTCGGCCGAGAAGGGCAACGCCTGTGGCCGTGGGTTAAAAGGTTGGGATCTGGACGGTGCAGTGGGCACGTCTTCGGCGACGGACGCTGCAGAGAGAGCACGGCACTGGAGAGCTCGAGGCAGCGCTGGTTGATGGTCAGAGGTTAGGGTTAGGTTTTTTTTCTTTTTTTTATTGTTTATGGCTATGTCATAATGTCGGATACATAGGTAGGAATTCTGTATTGATCATGTTCGGCTTTTCGGACACCGAATTTCTTGAGTTTTGTTTTCGTGTCCGACTCGGATACAAGAATTTACTGGTGTAAAGAACTGGATATGGGGATGGATGAGGACACGAACACCTGGATACAAAATTTAGCTGTATTGGTGGTGGTCACAACAATGACTAATGGATGGCCTATATTGGCCGGGTCAGGTGTAACAGAGGTGGTGGTGATGATGTTTGTGGCGATGATATGGTGATGCTGACGAGATGGCAGGGGATCAGGAATAGACAAGAAGGGTTGATGGTGTTGGCTTTATGAATTTTGTTAAAATTTTGAGTTGTGGGAAAACAAAGGAAGAATATCCTTCTATAGGAGTCAAAACTCCTAGTGGGATAAGGACTATAAGTCCTAATAGATAAGTCTCCAGTTTAATTTAAATCAAATAAATAAATTTAAACAAAAACTCATTAGTAGATAATAACAATTTAATTTAAATCAATCATTAATCTAATTAAAATCCTTTAAATGATGCCAAATAATAATTTAAAGTAATTCTCAATATTATAAATAATTTAAATTCTAACAAATAAATCTTCACATAAACTGTCACGACCCGTGCCCGGATATTCGGGCACGAGTACGTGGACCACGCCCAGCCTACGTCGCGATATCTGCGGTAGAACGATGTCAAGTACCCAGCAAAAATCTATACAGTTCTACGATCCACTAGAATATCATGTACTCAAATCACATACAACTAAGGAAGAAATGAAATAAAGACAACAATGGAATCTAATAAATGATCAAACATAACAAGAAAAGTATCGGGGATATATCCAATAAACAAGACATAAATCTATATAAAGAATATGGCCTAGAGCTCTCAAGAGACTCAAAATCCAAGAGAACGTCGAGATCTGTCATCATCAAGTCCAGATTGTGTGGCATAACATTTACCTAAAAATAGTTATCTAGTCAGGATTGGAACGAGTACATCACCAACAACAGTTTCCAGTAAATGATAAAGACTATGTAACAGTAAATAGAGAGAATATACGAGAATAAGTTAAAGTGTACATAAAAGTAGCATGACATGGTAAAACTGTAAACTAGAGCAAGGAAGAGTAAAGCATGTGATATCATGTACAAGGGTCAAGAATCTGTGATATCTATGTGAGTGAGCACTAACTTCACATGTGATCGGCTTAGAACTTGTATGAGAATTTAAGGCATGGTTAATCATACGTGCGGTGTATGATTAACACTCACGGAAAAACAATGTCATGCACGGAAAAGGTATGATCATATATCTACACTACTACTCCCCGTCCCTGACTGATACAGACCATGACACATTATGACACGAGTTCCCTGAGAAGGTCGCGAGCCTTCACAGGAATCGTGTCTATACAATGCAAAAGAAACAAAAACAAGACTTGCACAAGATATACCAAGAAATACAGGAAATAACATCTTATGACAGGATCCAGGCAAATATCAATCCGTGTGGCCAACGTGTCAAGAAGTCAAGGATTTCTACACTAAATACACGAAACATAGAAAATAACATAAACGGGAAATTATTAGAGAGTGTACTCGCCTCAATTTAGTTGGAGTCGATGTGCATGACACAAACGTATCGACACAAAATAGGTACCGATGCTATGCTCCACAATATAGTCCACAAATAATAACACGGGTGATTCCACTGAGTCCAGGATAGTCCAAATAGTCCGGCTGGTATGCAGAAGCTCAGGTTCAGAGTTGGCACGAATGTCGAGATAGGCGAGAAGTCCATGATCATGAAATAGGAGACGACTATATTAGTCATGATTTTCATAAATGATTAAAAGAATTTGATTAAAAGGACTTGATTCGAGAGATTAATCACGAGGCCATAAACTTGATCCCCTTTAAGACTACATTCAAAAATACTTATGTAGAACATATTTATACCCATTTAAAATATTATCAGTCCTTTAGAAAATATTAGTAACCATAGAGTAATTTTATATATAAAAATTCACACTGAAATTTGGACTTAAGGTAAATGGTTAAACCCAAAAATATAATTATAACACTAATTATATATATACACTGGCCTAAAGTATATATTGATAATACCAATAATTACCATTCAATAATATTGCCTAAACTCAAATTAACCAAATATTTTATTTAAAACATATATATACGTATAATGTTAAATAATTTTTGTACAAAATATTTATCCCTGCAAATACATATACATATGCAATTCATATAATGTTTAACCCAACAAATTAATACTCCAGAAACCCATCACAACCCAACCAAAATACTCCAACCCTAAAATCACAAAATGATAACAATCCAAATCATGATCCCTTAAGCTTAATCATAATGATAACTATAATTAATTATCACCAAAATTTCCTCTTAGCAATTGGAGGGGGCACCCAGCTCAGCCAAAAGATCATAAACCTATCCCAACCTTAACCCAAACAATCATTAATAACAACTAACCACAAAAATTATAAGACGACTAAGGTTAGACAAAACGGGAAAAAAAACTCACTGCTGACCCCATTTTGTTCCTTCCCAAATCTCTGTAAGAGGAGAAGAGGGGATCAAGAGCCCGAGAGAAAAGAAAGTGAGGAGAGGAAGAGGGGTATTTGGGAAAAAGGGGGCTCACAGCGAGAACTCGGGAGGGCGGCCGGACGATGACGTGTCCGCATGGGAGCCGGGAGGCGCCCTGGGTCGGAGCGGAGGGATCGACGAAGGAGACGTCGGATGGAGCCACGGCTGGTCGAGGGCCTGGTGGCTCGACACGGAGGGGAACGTCGGGTTGGAAGCGACTGTGGCTCGCGTCGGCTTGGGTGCTGGAAAGATCAGCACTGGCGGGCGACCGGGCGTAGTAGTCGACGGGAGGCACCAAGTGCGGACGGGGCGGATCTGGGCGGCCGGGCTCGTCCATCTCCTGTTAGAAATTGATTGTACTTCACTAACGAGTTCTGCAAAGTTGAATATATCGTCGAGGCTTGAATCGTGCATTTAGCAGCACTTTCCTTAAAGTGTTTCGGGCACTCCGGTAACGTCTTGGAGTCAGCACGCCAAAACACCCAGGATAAGACAGCCTTCTGCCTGAGGTTCACTAGACGTTGTGAGACACCGGCGTAGGGAAGAACACCTTTCTGAAAAAACTTTGGAAGAGAGAAGAAAGAGAGAATGAATACTCAGATTCTGTGTGTTTTAGACTCAGAAATCTGTAGTATATATAGATGAATTCGTGTTGTTTCGTGAAGTCGCGACCCTTCCGAAACAACATTCATTCACCTATTCGCAGGTTCATTCATCCTTTCGTTTGTCTGGGCCGCTGCAAAAATAGGAATTCTCGAGACGAGAATCGCCACGAGGAGCCCTTGCCGCTCGCCGCTCGCCCGATGCCATGTTGCCTAAGTGCACAAGTGCGTCTACAATGTGCCACTATCGCCTCTACGCCCGAGCCCGAGCCCGAGCCGGTGTTGCCGTTGTCAACACCGGCTACATTTTCATGAAGAGGATAAAACAACCATTGGTCACCCACTAGCAACCCTTTGGTTGCACACTCCTCATGAGTGCACATACCTATTTAAGCACTCTCAAACCTTTCTCTTTTTCCGATGTGGGACTAAAGTCCCTTCTCTTTCCTTTTCATCCTTTAAGAACAATAAGTGGAATTAATTAATTCCAACAACCCCCCACTTGTTCCATAAATGATGGAAAGGAATTCCAGAATACATCACTTAAAGAATATTAATACAGTTAGGTATCTTTCGATTTGAACCTAACCTTAGTAGATGCAACACAAGATTTTATCGAAATCTCTGGTAGCTGGGCTTTGAACCAGTTATTCCTTGTGATAAAATCGGTGTTACTTTACACACATTCTTTTGTAGTTCTTCGCCTACATCTCTCGCTTAGCACTATTAATGGCCATGTGCTGATCCTGTCTCGTAAATTTTTATAAGATAAACTCCAGATCTTACTGAGACGACACCATCCCTAAATTCACATAGGTGAAGTTCTTTCAGTATCTCTGTTGCTTTACAGATACATGTCAATATTACTGAACTTCATTAAGAGTTTTATAAACTCAACCCTCAAATTACAACAGTCGACATAGTTATGTCGTATACATCCAAATCAACAGTTTGTTGTTACCCATTGAATCTAAGGTTAAGGTTTTCTTAACATTAGATTGGGTTGCTACTGTTGTTGGAACTCTTACTCAAGGAGTTTCAATCCCATACCTCTCGAGGTAGATTTTACTAAATTCCTAGCTAGTGGTTTAGTAAAGGGATCAGCTAAGTTATAGCTGGTACGCACATATATAAGAGAAATGATTCCATCTTTAATCAATTTCCTTACGTAGGTATGTCTTAGACTTATATGTCTAGACTTCCCATTATACACTTTGTTGTAGGCTCTTGCTAGAGTAGCTTGACTATCGCAATGTATTGACACTTTTGATACATTGTCCTTAGCCAGCAGAACTTCTAATAGAAGATCCCTCAACCACTCAGCTTCTTGTCCTGCAGAAGCTAGAGCCACAAACTCTGACTCTATGGTCGAATGGGTAATACACATTTGTTTCTTGCTTTTCCAAGAAACTGGCCCTCCGGCAAGTGTAAATACCCAACCTGTCGTAGATTTGTTATCCCCGACACTTGATATCCAACTAGCGTCGGTATATCCTTCTAATACGGCAGGAAATCTACCATACTGTAATCCAAGATTCTTAGTTTTCAAAAGATAACCAAAAATTCTTCTGATAGCTCTCCAATGCTCATTATTAGGGTTGCTAGTAAATCTACTCATTTTACTAACTGCAAATGCTATATCAGGTCTTGTGCATTACATCAAATACATAAGACATCCAATAGCACTTGCGTATTCTAATTGAGCGACTGCTCTTCCAGAATTCTTTTCTAGTTTAACACATGGATCAAATGGAGTGTTCACTTCTTTGAACTTTAGGTGTTTGAACTTGTCTAGCACTTTCTCAATATAGTGCGATTGCGTAAGTTCAAAACCCCCACTGTTTTGTATTACTTTGATCCCCAAAATAGTGTCAACTATTCCAAGATCTTTCATCTTGAATATGGAAGTTAGAAACCTCTTTGTTTCTGTAATTCCACTCATCTCGTTGCTAATGATCAACATATCATCAACGTAGAGACAAAAAATATCATGATATTTTTATATACTTTAGTGTATAAACACTTATCACAAACATTGTGAACAAAGCCATTAGAAATTATGACTGAGTCAAATTTTTGATGCCACTACTTTGATGCTTGTTTTAATTCGTACAAGGATTTAACAAGTTTGCATACCTTTTGTTCATTTTCCGGGAGCACGAACCCTTCCGGTTGCTCCATGTAAATCTCCTTAGCGAGATCTCCATTTAAGAATGTCGTTTTGACATCTATCGGATGAACATTAAGATGATGCAATAAAGTTAACGCAAACAATATTCTAATTGTAGTCGTTCTTTCTTCTGGTGCATATGTGTCAAAATAATCAATTCCTTCTCTTTGTCGAAATCCTTTGGCTACTAGTCTAGTCTTGTAGGTGTTTAAAGTACCATCACTATGATACTTTCTCCTGAACACCCACTTACATCCAATAGGTCTTGACCCTTTGGGCAAGTCGACAATTTCCCAAGTGTGGTTAGATATTATTGAATCTATCTCATCTTGGATAGCATCTTTCCAAAAAGATGAGTCCCGCGAAGCTATTGCTTTCTTAAAGGTTTTAGGATCATCTTTGACCTGAAGAATGATAGGAATCTTTCGAATAAATTTTTCTGTATTTCCTTCTACTAAGTAAAAAGAAATTAGTTGAGAATCTATTTCGTCAGATCCTAGATCCTTAGCCTTTCGAACTCTCTTGCTGATCCGAAGCTCGGGTTGTTTTTCAACTAACCGTGAAGAGCTCTCCTCACGAGACTCTTCATTAACAGGAATCTCAGGATCCTTATTCTTAGTAATAAGGTTCTCAAAAAATTCTACATCTCTGGATTCGACAATAATGTTAGACTCTAAGTTTAAAAGTCTATATGCCTTACTATTGGCAGCATAACCTACAAAAAGCACTTTTAATTCCACGAGGACCTAATTTGGTCCTTTTAGGATCTATGTTTTTGTAATAAGCTATGCAACCCCACACTCTAAAATAACTGATATTAGGCTTACGGCCTTTCCATATCTCATATGGTGAAATACCAGTTTTCTTCAAAGGAATTCGGTTCATTATATGACATGCAGTAAGTAAAAATTCTCCCCACAAACTAAATGATAATTCAGAATGCATTAGCATTGCATTTATCATTTCTTGATATGTTCTATTTTTTTCTTTCGGCTAGTCCGTTCTGTTGAGGTGTCCGCGGTGCAGAACATTCATGAATAATACCGTTTTCTTCACAGAAGGTATTAAATTCAAAAGAAAAATATTCACCACCTCTATCACTTATAAGTATTTTAATCTTTCTACCAAGTTGATTTTCAACCTCTAATTTGTATATTTTAAAAGCATTAAAGGCTTCATCTTTATGCTTTAATAAATATACATATGTAAATCTAGAGCAATCATCAATGAAGGTAATAAAGTATTCATTACCTTCTCGAGATAATGTGCCATTAAATTCACATAAATCAGAGTAAACTAAATCTAGTAGGTTGGTATTACGCTCTACACTGTGAAAAGGTTTTTTTAATCATTTTAGATTTTGCACAAATTTCACACTTATCTAAGTCTTCAGAATTGCATGAAATTAATCCAGATTTAATTAACCTTTTCATAGTACTAATACCTATATGCGCTAATCTACTATGCCATAAAGTAGATGACTCAATCATGTAAGCAAAAGTAGAAACTTTATTGATATTATTTTCAATGATACAAAGTTTTTCATACCCTCATCGGTATATCCCTTTCCAACAAACACACCATTACGGGTCAATTTTAATTTGTCCGACTCAAAGACATACTTTATTCCTAGTTTACCCAACAAGACTCTACTGACGAGGTTCCTACTCATATCCGGGACGTGAAGTACGTTAGTCAGAGTTACTTTCTTCCCGGAAGTGAATTGGATTTCCACATTACCTGTTTCTACGACCGTTGAATGTCCTTCATTTCCCATTTGAACTTCTTGTCCATCATTGACTTCAGAGTAGGTCTTGAATGCTGCTTTGTCGTATGAAACATGAACGGTAGCACAAGTATCGTACCACCATACTGGAGCCTTCCCTTTGACCGTCATGAGTTTGCTCACCTAGCATTTATATTATTTGTCTCAGTGAGATTTACCTCGCTGTTTTGGGTCTTTCGAACCCGACAGTCTCTGGCATAATGTCCTGCTTTGCCACATACAAAACAGCTGGTCTTGGGTCCTTTGGCATTGCCGGAGTTCTTGAACTTTTGTTGGTCCTTCTTAGGACCGAAAAAGTTCTTCTTTCCTGCAGGCCTCTTGCCTTTTGCGCTCACCGCGTTAGCTTTAGAAACTCCGTTGTTCTCGGATTTCTGTCTTTCCTTCGATTCCTCTTCGATTCGAAGGTGTTTTTGAATCTGTTCCAGTAAGAAATCCTCAGAGCTGTGAAGTAGTTTCCTCCGATAACTATTCTAAGATGCTGGCAATTTAGTGATTATAGCACCAACTTGGAATGGTTCCGGAAGTTCTATCTTCACTGCCCTGAGTTTATTGACTAGAACTTGTAGTTCGTGTACTTGGGCGAGTATAGGCTTTGTATCAATCATTTTGAAATCAAAATACTTTGATATAAGAAATTTCTTTGTACCTTCTTCTGCTCTGAATTTGAATTCTAGAGCCTTCCAGATGTCAATTGTCGAAGGATTTTCTGTGTAGAGATCGTACAGTCTGTCCGACAGGGTGTTCAGAATGTGACCACGACAGAGCAGTTCGTCCTCTTTGCGGTTTTTACGTTCTGTCTTGACTGCATCAGAATCTGCTGGAGTGGATTCTGGAACGTGTGGTAGATCTGGATCGAGGACGCAATAGATCTTCAGCGCTGTCAGGAGGAATATCATCTTGTCCTGCCAGCGTGTGAAGTTCGTCCCGTCGAAACGATCTAGTTTGACTAGATCCTGATTCGTGACTTTGATGCTCAAAATTGCAGCCTCAAACGCCATTATTTGCAACATTTTAAGATTGTTAGAAATTGATTGTACTTCACTGACGAGTTCTGCAAAGTTGAATATGTCGTCGAGGCTTGAATCGTGTATTTAGCAGCACTTTCCTTAAAGTATTTCGGGCACTCTGATAACGTCTTGGAGTCAGCACGCCAGAACACCCAGGATAAGACAGCCTTCTGCCGGAGGTTCACTAGACGTTGTGAGACACCGGCGTAGGAAAGAACACCTTTCTGGAAAAACTTTGGAAGAGAGAAGAAAGAGAGAATGAATACTTAGATTCTGTGTGTTTTAGACTCAGAAATCTGTAGTATATATAGATGAATTCGTGTTGTTTCGTGAAGTCGCGACCCTTCCGAAACAACATTCATTCACCTGTTCGCAGGTTCATTCATCCTTTCATTTGTCTGGGCCGCTGCAAAAATAGGAATTCTCGGGGCGAGAATCCGCGAGAATCCGCCCGAGCATAAGTGCACAAGTGCGTCTACAATGCGCCACTATCGCCTCTACGCCCGAGCCGGAGCCGGAGCCGGAGCCGGTGTTGTCGGTGGCAACACCGGCTACATTTTCATGAAGAGGATAAAACAACCAATGGTCACCCACTAGCAACCCTTTGGTTGTTGCACACTCCTCATGAGCACATACCTATTTAAGCACTCTCAAACCTTTCTCTTTTTTCGATGTGGGACTAAAGTCCCTTCTCTTTCCGTTTCATCCTTTAAGAACAATAAGTGGAATTAATTAATTCCAATATCTTCCTCTGTGTTGCGATGGTGCTCGAGGTTTTGTTGATGTGGGTGTCGTCGGATGTGTCGGGGTGGATGTACTGGTGGTAGTGGAAGTCGGGTTTTGGAGTGGTGGCTGATTTTGAACAATAGGGGGTGGTAAAATTGGTAGCGTGGTGGTGCTGGGGCCGAATGGATGGATTGGTGGTGGCGGCAGCCACCGGTCGGGGCGACGGGTTTTGGTGGCCGGCATTGGTGAGTCGGGATATTAGTCGAGGGTGTTGGTTGTTGGCAACAATGTGGCTGCAACGGTTATGGCGGAGAAGCCCGCGGATTCGCCGGAGTGGCGCAGCAAACGTGATTGGTTAGCCAGAGGAGACGGCCAAGGGGATGCTGTTGCGGTAGCTGGCGATGGTGGTTGTCCAGCGGTGATGCCGCGGATGGAGAGGGTGGTCGGAAATGGGGGTCGGGTTGCTACAGAAGATGAGTTGGGTGGCGGCTACAAAGGTTAGAAAATATTTTTAGGAAAAAATTTTAGGTTGTTACACCTTGGGAAATGTGTCTATATATAGGGAAGTGGGGAAAACACTAAAAGTTCAATGTAAATATAGTAAAAAATGGAATAAAATGGATGAACACGGATACGATGCACTTGGATTGCATTGAGGTTTGAATTCACTTTTGTAGAATGAAATCCCGGCCCGAAATGGCGAAACAACATATATATAAATAATTTAAAAGCTCCAGTTCATATACAAATACGTTTTCCCCAAATATAATAATTACTATTTATTTTATAAATCTAAGTTATACAAGTTTAAAGTATTATATATATATATATATATATATATATATATAATTTTGATCCACATAAGTTTGTCTAATGGGTTAGAGCCCATATTAATTTGGGAGTTCAATATAACAATTTTTTTTATTAGGCTATATATGCCCAAGAAAAATTATAGGAATCTCATTACGATCATTTTGATAACCAACAACCAATACCCATGCATATAAATCCATAACATATCATGTTTTGTAGAAATACTTTTTCATATAACTAAGTAAAATATTCAAAATTTATAATTTTGAAGTGTTAGGAAAACTTTCGAAAGAGAAAATTTTAAAAAAAAGACAAATTTTCAAAATTGGGTCCAAGGAGGTTACAAATCTACCCTCCTTAAAGAAATTTCGTCCTCGAAATTTAAGATCGACGGAGTCAACCCAAGATTCAAGTATGTTTAGAATTTTAGGCACAATCGTGAAGAATGATATGTTTAGCACGATCTAGAATAATCAGATCAAAATTTCTTACGCAAGACCAAGGATAAGGTCAAAGTATTGTTAAATCAATTAGGCATGATTTAGAATGAAAATTTTCAAGTTATTTTGGCACGATCAAGATTCGACGTTAAAGGCTCATAGGCACAATTGAAAATCTAATGAACAAGATTAATTAAGTCGTGAATAACGATCTGAGCTTGGACGTGATTAAGAATTTGAAAATGGCTTAAGATCACTTAGGCACGATCAAGGATGAAGTTACGAAAACTAAATATAGACACGATTTATGAATGATCCTTAGCTCGAGCAATTATAGAATCGAAATCTAAGCATGAACAGAGAATTGTTCAGGTATGATCATAAGCCAATTTCTGTCACGACTAAATTCATAATCAAAATCATATAGTCATGATCGAAGTCAAAATTCTAAGCACGACTAGGGGGATGAGTAATACGTTTAGTCATGATCGTTAGAAATCACGATCGTTAGAATCAAAGTCGTCTAGTCATGCAAGGTCATCTAGGCATGACTAGCCAAAAGAATTCGGACATGATCAGATTAGTAAAAATTTAAATCATAATTAGGACACTACAAGAAAAATGACGTTTCATGATGGTTTATTTCTTGACGGTCGTGCTAAACCATCAAGAAAAGCTATTATCTTGACGGTTTTAGACATACGTCAAAAAAATACCCTTTTTTTGTTATATATCAAAATTTTAGCAAAATACTTGACGACTTTAGGGAAACCATCAAGAAAACCCATTGTATTTATTGACGGTTTGATTATAACCGTCAAGTAATACGTGTGAGGAAAAATTCTCGCACATAAATCAACTGTCATTTTAGTAATTTTGTGAAAGTTTTTTAATTGTTGGATGTATATTGACGGTTCCACGATCGAGGAACCACTGCTGCTCCTCTTCTATTAGATTAGAAAACCCCTCTTCTGAGAAATAAATCTCCTACACCTTATCCTCCCTCCCTCGCTCCCTCCCTCTCTCTCTCTCTCTCTCCCTCCAGAACCCTGTCCCCAAACTCCCTTCTTCTCCATCCAAAATTAGGGTTAGGGTTTTGCCATCACAATACGTGATCATCGTTTCGATCTACAAAAAATTAGGGTTTCGATTCGAGAAGGATGGCTCGGGAAGCACCGCCGCGAAACTCGCTTCCGCTACCGCCGCTAAGCCGAAACCCTACGCCTCAGCTTTCAGGCTCCCCGCCACTCCTCGAATCCTCCGGTACGTACTAAAATTAGGCTAGGGTTAGGGTTTGTTCTCAAGTTTGTCTACTTATTTGTTTGACTTGGTTTGAATTTGGATTTGGAGGTCGCTGGTGGAGTCGAGCTTGTGCGTCGAGTCGCTTTTGTCGAGCACAGTGTCACCGCATCCGCGCTTATGACCTCCATGCTCTCCGTCACTCGAGGAGGATACTGCTGGCTCTCCGATGGTGATTTCTTTATGTTAGTCCCTTGGCGAACAATCGATAGAAAAATACGATTTCAGAAACTATTGTAAAGACAATGTTTCCAGCAACAACACCCTAAAGAAGGTGATGTTGTATTACGAGAATCTAAAAAGATTATTTCGTAATATTTCTCGAAGGCAACAGAACCGTATAACTTCTAAAGAGAAGCGACGGTATTCTCGAAGGCAACAGAGGAAGAAGAAAGCCTGCTGGGGTGAAAGATCACCGGCGCTCAAAGCTATATCCGCCTTACGGACAAGCCTCCAGGAACCAGCAAGTTCGAAGAGAACTTTGGAACGCTGGCCAAAAATGTCGACGACTCCTCGGAATAGCAGCAGCACTTCTCTCTCTCTCTGGAAATTCTCTAATTATTTTCTGTAACCCTGGAGAGAGGAGATGCTGCTGATATTATAGGCACGAGGTGGGCTTTTCAAATTCTGAACGCACGCCCTGGATTAATGCCAGATCCGGATTTTCTGGATCTGAGCCATTTCCGGATCTGAGCCCACAAGACCCGCGGACGTTACATAATTTGAACGGCCCACTCGACCCGCTCGACCCGCTCGACCCGTACGACCCGTACGTCCCGTACGCTCCGTACACTCCGTACGCCTCGCACGCCACGCAGGGCCGCGCAGAGGCTCGCGCACGAGCGCAACTAAAGCGCACAATGCGCCTTGCGACGAGCTGTCGTGCTAAGTGCAAAGTGCCATCAAAAAGCCACAATAAGCCTCAAAAGCCCATTAGCCCAAGCCCAAGCCCGAGTCCGGGCCCGAGTCCGAGTCCGAGTCCGAGTCGCTAAGCCCCTTCGGGGCTTAGCTCCAATAGATTTAAATCTATTTTCATTTGGCCAAAAGTTGGTTTCTTATTCTCACCTCTATGTAAAATCCTCCCACATGGCACCCTCCATTGGGCCTCAACCCATGTGCATCTCTCTATTCCTTCATAAGTAATATATAGAGATACATATTGGTGTGATTTTCCGATGTGGGACTATCTTTTAACAATAGAGTGTTGTGAACACACAACTCATAGAATAAAACACCAACAATCCCCCACATATCTCTATATATATGAGTTAAGCGTTCCACATAATAACTGTCCATTATGCATTAGGATAGATGTCGCTGACGACTTGAATCTTCCCGCATGGGTTGAACAACAGTATGATACAAGAATGGACTACGCCTTGAATTCTGTACCACAGCTATAATTTTTCCCACTCACATAATGTAGTTATCTGTGCTTCTGGCTGTACATTAAAGGCCTTGTGCCAGCCTGGATTTCAATGTATGTATTTTGGGCGTCTACAAATTTACCCTCAAGAGACGGCCTATTTCTCTTTCCATATATTATCGGTGAGTTCTTTATAAAGAGTCATGGCATGAAGCATTGCGCTCCTTTGCGGTGCTACGCCGCTATGACATGGCTCAACGCCGAGGCTTTACCCCATCTGGGTACCTCATCGTAGTGTCATACTACTGTAGCATGAGGTCACAATCCTCTTTGTAGTGCCAAACTACTCAGCATGAAGCCTTGCGCTTCCGTGCGGTGTTACGCCGCTATGACATGGCTTGCAAAGCCGAGGATTTACCCTTCCTGGTACCTCTTCGTGGTGTCATGCCACTGTAACATGAGGATACTGTCCTCTTTGTAGTGCTGTCTACACCTCTTTATGATTATGCAACATTAGGCTACCTGCCTATATGCGGTGCTACGCCGCCTGTGACTTGGCTAACAAAGCCGAGGCATTACCCCTACCTGGGAACCTTATGGTGGAGTCACCCCACTGTAGCATGGAGTTGTAACACTCCTTTGTGGTTGTTGCGCCACCATGCTTCCTGTAAAGCATAACAGACCTTCACTCAGTCTGAGAACTCATTAAGGCATTATGCCATCCTTCCCACAGGATCAATTTTTCGTAGAAAATTCATAGTAGACAACAGTGGTTCTGGGTCCGAAACCCTTACATGTTCCGCAGAACAAGTATCCACTGTTAACTAATATTTTTCCAGTCAATAGTCCTCCCTTGAATCAAAAAATTAGATATCTGGTAGATTTCTCTTTGAACCAATAACATAAAATTTATTGATAGGATTATAATGACACAATATTAGAATGCCTTCAAACCCATCTTCCTTGCTGTGTCCTCGACCAGCTGTCGTTTGAGGCCTTTCGTGAACGGATCCGCCAGGTTCTCCTGACTCCGAACATCGATCACTGTAATGACGCCTCGTTTGATGAGATCGTTCACTGCTCTGTGCTTTAACCGCACAGTCCTCTTCTTTCCGTTAAAGAGTTCATTTGATGCTACTGCTGCTGCCGCCTGGTTGTCACAGTATATCGGGATTGCCGGTATCTGAGCTCCAACCACTGGAAGATCATACATGAGCTCCCGAAGCCACTCTGCTTCATCTGCAACAGCATCCAATGCAAAGAATTCAGATTCCATGGAGGAGCGAGATAACATTGTCTGCTTCTTCGATTTCCACGATATAGCAGCTCCGCCCAAAGCGAATATGAATCCACCTGTCGAATACTCGCTCTCCACCTCTGAACACCAGTTAGCATCACTGAAGCCTTCCACTACTGACGGATCTCCGCTGTAGTATAGTGCAAATGTCTGAGTCTTTTTTAGATATCTCATAACACGCTTCACAGCGTTCCAGTGTTCAACGCCTGGGTTGCTAGTGAACCGACTCAGCATTCCCACCGCAAAAGCTATGTCAGGCCTTGTGGCAGTTGTAGCGTACATCAAGCTTCCGATGACGCTAGCGTACTCCAACTGCCTGACGCTTTCCCTCGAATTTGGCTCCAGCTTCTGATCACTCCGGTACGGTGTATCAATTATAGGAAGATCTTGATACCCGTAGCGAGTGAGCATCTTCTCAATATAATGAGATTGTGACAGCGCTATTCCAGTACCTGTCCGGATGATCTTGAGCCCCAAGATTACGTCGGCATCCCCCAAGTCCTTCATACTGAACTTGGTCGAGAGGAATTTCTTTGTCTCTGTGACGCAGTCTAAATCCGTACCTAGGATTAGCATGTCGTCCACGTAAAGACAAACGATTACTCCTCTTCCGTCAGCAAACTTCGTACAGACACACTTGTCTGTTTCACTGACCCTGTAGCCATTTGACCTTATCACTTTGTCAAACTTCTCATGCCACATTTTGGGAGCTTGTTTCAAACCATACAGAGACTTCATCAACTTGCAGACTTTGTCTTCCAGACCTCTGACGACAAAACCTTCTGGTTGTTGCATGTAGATCTCTTCGGTCAGCTCGCCATTAAGGAATGCCATTTTCACATCCATCTGATGTATCACCAGCTTGTGTATTGCTGCTAGAGCAATTAACAATCTGATGGTTGTCATCCGAGCTACTGGAGCATAAGTGTCAAAGTAGTCGATCCCCTGCTTCTGAGCAAACCCCTTGGCCACTAGCCTGGCCTTGAACTTGTCAATGGTTCCATCTGCTTTCATCTTCTTCTTGAAGATCCATTTGCATCCGATGGGTCTTGCTCCTTCTGGCAGGTCAACTAACACCCATGTGTTGTTGGAGGTGATTGAGTCAATCTCGTTGTCTATTGCCTCCTTCCAGAATACAGCATCTCTGGTCTTCATCGCCTCATCATAGGTAAGCGGATCTGCTTCCACATGATAGGTGACGAAGTCATCTCCGAAGTCTTTCGGCCTCCTTACTCGCTTAGTTGACGGCTCAGCGAGTTCTGGTACAACTGGTGTCTCTTCGACAATAGCTTCTTCTTAGACTACTGGTTCGATAAGAACTTCTGTCTGCTTTGCACTCTCATCATTCTCCGGAAGATCCGCGAGAACAATATTTTTGTGCCTTGCAAACTTGTCTTCAAAATATTCAGCATCGCGAGATTCAATGATATGATTTGATTCTATATCAAGGAATCTCCGAGCGTCACTCTTCTCGGCATAACCCAAGAAGATAGCCTTAGTAGTCCTAGTCCCCAACTTCTGAATCTTCAGATCTGGGAGCTTCACATAAGCCAGACACCCCCACACTCGAATGACATTCAAGTTAGGTCTGACTTTGAACCAGAGTTCATGAGGGGTTATATCCGAAGTTGCATACGGTACTCTATTGAGAATAAAAGTAGCCGTTAATGCAGCTTCTCCCCAGAAGCTCTTTGGAAGACCCGCAGTCAACAGCATAGAGTTCATCATTTCTGTCAACGTTCTGTTCTTCCTTTCTGCTACTCCGTTGGATTGAGGAGAGTACGGAGCCGTCGTCTCATTTATGATTCCATGTTCTTTATAGAATGATGAGAAATCATGAGACCGATACTCCCCGCCTCGATCACTCCTTAGCCTTTTGAGTTGTTATCCAGTTTGCCGTTCAGCCTCGGCCCTGAACTCCTTGAACTTCTCGAATGCTTCGTCTTTAGACTTGAGCAAGTAGACAAAAGCATACTTTGAGAAGTCGTCGATGAAAGTAATAAAATACTTCATCCCGGCTTTTGTAGAGAATTGCTTGAAATCACAGATATCTGAGTGAACCAACTCCAGAAGATCTGTGCTTCGATGGACCCTGTGAAAGGGTTTCCTTGTGATCTTCGTCTGAGCACACACTTCACATTTCTCTACCTTACCCCCACACTTGGAGATAAGTCCTAGGCTAGACATTTTGTTAATTCTTTTACAATGAACATGTCCTAGCCTATTATGCCACAACTCAAAAGAATAGTTCAAAGTAGAAATAGCATTAATATCATTTTTCTGGGTTACAACAAGCTGAATTTTGTACATTCCTTCAGTCTGGAAAGCTTTTCCGAAGAATGTACCCTTCTTGGACATCACCATCTGGCCAGCATTGATGTCCATCCTCAAGCCTGCGTTACAAAGCAGGCTCCCAGAGATCAGGTTCTTAGCAATTGCAGGAACATGCTTCACTCCTTGAAGCGTCAGAGTGTTCCCCGATGTGAGTTTCAGCTCCACCGTCCCGATCCCCAGTACTTCAGCTTGTGCCTGGTTTGCCATTAAGACTTTCTCGGAAGTTGGCTCATATGACTCGAACCATTCCTTGTCTGAGCAGACATGACATGTCGCACCAGTGTCTATCCACCAGTCCGAGTCAACTCCCGCATTTGCAACCTGTGCTATCATTGCAACCAGATTAGTAACCAAAGAAACCTTACTAGGCTCACCTTTTTCTGGTTCCTTGCAGTCACTTTTGTAGTGGCCCTTCTTGCCACATTTGAAACAAGTCACATGGGACTTGGATTTCTGATTCTTGAATGAAGGACTCTTCACTTTCAGATTAGTGAAGTCCTTCTTCTTCTTATGAGGAGAAGCCGCCTGCTTCCCCTTGTACTCTCTGGTTTGGACCAGATTTGCTTTCGCCAGTTGTTTGGACGGAGAATCCATCTTCTGTTGAGAGCGCATCTCGTCCTCAACATGGATCTCTTGCAGGAGATCTTCTATACATATGTCCAGCTTCTTGCGGTGCATCCTTGCATAGAAGTTGCTCCACCCCGCAGGAAGTTTAGAGACGATTCCTCCAACGACAAACTTGTCGACAAGAGGCATCTTCTCGTCATCTAATTTTTGGCGCAGCTTCAGAAACTCCTTTACTTGGGGCAGCATAGCCTTCTCATCTTCGAAGGTCCACTTGTGGTATCTTTCAACCAAGAAGATCTTGGACCGATTCTCGTCATCTTCGTACAATTTTTCCAATGAGTCCCAAATTTCTTTGGCAGAATTCTTCTTGGAATAAGACTCTGCCAGAGAGTCTTCCATGCTATTGAGAATCAACAGTTTACAGATACTGTTTTCTCTGATCCATTTTGCCTGCTTGGACTTAGCAGCGGCAATAACTTCTGCGGTTCCGGTTGTTGGAACGACCGGTTCTTCCTCATTCAGCACGTGATCAACTTCCACGAGTTGAATGTTTAATGTTACTTTCCGTTTCCAGATTTGGAAATGTTCGCCGTCAAATTTCTCCAACTTGTTAAAGTCGGTATTGACGAGCGATGCACGTGAGTTATCCATCTTTTCGATATAGCTTTGAGATTGTTAGTCCCTTGGCGAACAATCGATGGAAAAACACGATTTCAGAAACTATTGTAAAGACAATGTTTCCAGCAACAACACCCTAAAGAAGGTGATGTTGTATTACGAGAATCTAAAAAGATTATTTCGTAATATTTCTCGAAGGCAACAGAACCGTATAACTTCTAAAGAGAAGCGACGGTATTCTCGAAGGCAACAGAGGAAGAAGAAAGCCTGCTGGGGTGAAAGATCACCGGCGCTCAAAGCTATATCCGCCTTATGGACAAGCCTCCGCTAAGTGCAAAGTGCCATCAAAAAGCCACAATAAGCCTCAAAAGCCCGAGCCCGAGCCCGAGCCCGAGCCCGAGTCGCTAAGCCCCTTCGGGGCTTAGCTCCAATAGATTTAAATCTATTTTCATTTGGCCAAAAGTTGGTTTCTTATTCTCACCTCTATGTAAAATCCTCCCACATGGCACCCTCCATTGGGCCTCAACCCATGTGCATCTCTCTATTCCTTCATAAGTAATATATAGAGATACATATTGGTGTGATTTTCCGATGTGGGACTATCTTTTAACAATAGAGTGTTGTGAACACACAACTCATAGAATAAAACACCAACACTTTATGCTATCTCTCTTTCTTTTATTTCTTCTCCTATTATTTTCTTTGCTTACTACGTTCCGGAAATAATGAAATTTTGAGGGGTTAGGGATTTTAGGTTGTTTCTGTTTGCATTATCTTATTATTGTGAAATGACTTCATTCTTAAGTATACAGATGAACTTGGAAGAACGGACACTCACAGCGATGTTGCAGTGTCCATGTCACGTAGCGCTGTATTGGACACATAATAGACATAGCAGGAAAACTTCAATATAGGATATCTCAAAATCGGCAACTCGTTTCCAACTGTTTTTTTATTTATCAAAGATTACCGTCCAACAACTAAACTTCGTGTACCAACTGCCCAGAATCAATCAGATATATAAACATAGTATAGCATACAAGGCACTTAAGAAAGATAAACAAACAAACAAAATATTGAAACATTAGTTAAACTAGAAAAATCAAACAGAACTCTACAAGATCATAATAACAAGCAACAGATTATGTATTTAATTTTATTTCTGCTGACAGTGTTATTATATTGAACAAGGAAACCAAGTCTATGATTTAATATTGTTCTCTTTCTGCTGTCGGGGCTTATGATAAGGCATGATCAAGTGTAACGGTACAGTGCTTTGATTCTTGGATGAGCTGAAAACTGAATCACCAGACCAAAGGTAACACACTTGTTTGTATCGTCGGAGTAAATCAATTCAAATATAGATTACAAATTTAGAATGCTTAATTGTTTACCTATACGTTTATGTTAGTTTGGTGAAAAAATATATCCACTTCCTGTCATGGTGTCAATTTTATCAAAGTTCGGCAACTGGTGCATGACAAGTAAACAATAGAACATGATACAGTTGTTACTTGAAAGTAGAGCTGTCAAGACGGGCCGGCCCCCGTAACTCACCATAACCCACCATTTGGCGGGGCGGGGTGGGCCGACCCACCATTTTGGCAGGCTGAAAAATTCCAAACCAGCCCAACCCACCGGCGGGCCGCGGGCTAGGCGGGCCAGCCCGCTTAATTTTTTAATTATTATTTTAGTTTCTTAAAAGAAAAAAAATCATATATATAATATTTTCTACTCACTCTCATATGCATCAAATTACAGGTAAAATACAAGAAACATTATAATAGTAGATATTTCTTTAAAACACCTTCATTCATGTAAATAAATGACCAAATTTAATATTTTATGCGTCATTGCTTGCATTAAATGCGAATTTTTATCATTTATAATACATATCTCATACATGTGCTAAATAAAAAAATTAAAAATTTTATTAAAAAATAGATGGCGGGCCAACCCACTTGGCCCGCGGGCTAGCCCACCGCGGGGCAGGCTACTAGCGGGCCAGCCCGCCTAGGCCCGCCTGTTTGGCGGGCTCCTAAATGCTCGGCCCAACCCACCTTTTTGGCGGGCGGGGCGGGCCGGCCCAACGGGCTTAGCCCATTTTGACAGCTCTACTTGAAAGCTCCTAATGTTTGGTTATATTTTGTCATCCAAGTTTTGTTTTCCTTGTTGTTATCATATTGATTGATATAAGATCATAAAACCAATTCATCCTTATGGTACAGAAAAGAGTAAGATTGGTTATAGACATACAAATAGATAGTAATTTTTTTTTATATCTATCAGGATATTTAGGAACTACTGATTCAGAGTTCTTGAGAGTAATGTTAGGCTCAAACTTAACAGAGGCTCTGTTCGGAGTATCAGTTTTTTTGAGTATCAATTTTTTGGAGTATCAGTTTTTTTAAATATCAATTTTGTAACTTTACAATAACTCTATCTATTTGATTTAGTTCTTAACATCTTCCTATACTACCTATATCCAACTATTGTATTTTTTCCATGCATTCAGATATGCTTTGGAGTTTCAATTCTTCATATTAAGTACCAGTATCAGTTTTAATATTTTTTGGAGTTTCAGTTCCTTGGAAGAGACATATCAAAGAGGCCAATGCTACTGACAAAACACAAAGCAAATGCATACTGCACTGGAAGCATATGACTATGAGCACAATGTATATAGTACACCTACACTTGCTCAAATGACCAGCATCAAAGCTGAAATGTTGGTCAGGTCTTAGGAGTGACCTGTTAAATGGCGATCTTCTGTTAGTGCAGGTCCAACGAGTATAAATTTGAATAGAATGTGTTCGAAAGATCTGCTCTCTGAAATGCAGGTAAAGCTACCTGTTGGCTTCTAACAGAAAAAACTAAGAATACTAACCTAATATGATCTTGTCACCTGTACTGATTTATCATACTGATTAGAATAAATCACCTGTGTGTTATAACAGAAAAAAAAAAGATTTAAGTTTATCATACTGATTTTGTATGTGTGATTTTATTCTTCCTAGTTTAAGTCTATCAGTCGATAAAAAGATTGATTTATCACCTTTGTGTGTTTGTATGTGTAGTATCAGTGAAGTTGTCCAAGGGCTGAACCAGCCTAGGTTGAGTCTTGTAACCATCAAGGAAAAGTTCCTCCTGAATCCTGATAGTACGACCATTATGGTTATATTGTTTCTATAACATTAATTTGTTTATGTTTCATGATGCAATGATTATTACTTAATGAGCAAGATAGTCAACATGGAACCTGGAATTGATAAGTGTCTCTAATCATTTTATGCCAATTTTAGTATTAATCTTTCCTTAAAGTGCTTCTCTGATTCTTTAATTGAAAATTTCTTTTTCAGTTAGGACCTCTTTTCTTTCTTAGTATAGTCTCTTACTGGTTTGTCAAATTGTATATCACATTCCAGTATTATTCGACTATTCTCTCTTTGAATCTTGTCTTCTCTTTCAGTGGAAGAGCATGAGCTTCTTGAAGAACTCGCATATTTGAGTAATAATCTAGTTAGTGGGGCTCGTACCCACACTAGTATCAAACGACAGGGTAAGATACTGGATAAATATTGTGAGATAGACCTATAAAGTCGATATATGCCTGTGTGTGCAAAAATGATGTACTTAACGACAGTATTGTTTAGTTTGAGGTAGTAAGAAGTCTTTTTTTGCAGTTAAAAGAGCAGAAAATCAAACGAGTGATGATACAGATGAGTCAAAACAGTCTGATTAACACAATGATTTCTTGCAGAAGCTAAAAAAATTTGTTGGGTAACTTTTGATTTATATCCTTTAAACTGGTATACATGAAAAAAATGGTTCTTTACATTACGTATCCATAGTTGGATTCTGGAAACCGATAGTTTTCCTTATAGTCGCAAGCCTTAACATCTAGATGTAGTTCATCAAGTTACCTTTACAGTTGCAGCCTTGATAGTCTAGAGTGTTGATCATTGTTACCAAAATTTACTATCCATGCAGCAAATTGTTTTTTGGGATGCGTTCCACATTCATGTCTGATATACTTTTGAAGTTTAACCAGTGTAGCGTTCCTTTTTGATATAAACTTTTGAAATTTAACCAGTGTGCGCTTTCCTGGTTTTGTTCTCTGTTCTGGGGCATTACATGCTCCAGGTAACCATGAGCTAGACCGTTTTCATGTTCTTCACCTTTTTGCTTTTCGTATTTGGCAAGCTGTGACATGACAGCAGCTTGTGGGAAAGTATCAACCCATCTTCTTTGTCCTTCGGCACTCGGTGCAAATGGATAGTGACGCCTTATGACCTTCTTTATGCCCATGATGTACATCTCTATTAGTGTGCATTAAGTTTTTTTTAGTTCCGAAACCGATTCATCATGCAAGTGAGATTGTTAATAGATCTACTATCAGATGATTTGATGTAAGTGCTTTTGTAGCATCTTTTGACCATAAAATATCTTTCAAGATGAAGGGAATTTTTTTAAAAATAAAACAAAAAGGAATTCTTTAAAGAGTTCAAACAAAAAAAGAAGAAAGAAAAATCATCATGGTGCCCAATATCTGCCTGGGTAGCATTTGCATCTCTTCCAGATCGTTTCCCCTGCTTTGAAATATTTAATACTTGACAATCATTTGCTATACTATGTTTCAGTTCTTGGTTCTGTAACATTTACAGCCACAAAAAGAGGGGCAGATGTTGAATTAGTTGGTTTTGATCTTGACCCTAACATCTTGAGTTTACTTGTAGCATGTTACAAACCTCATCCTTCACCCTCTAAAGATGAAGCACCTGATCATTTGAATACATATATAAGGAACTAGGATATCAACTAGAAGACAGATCTGTATCATTTTGAAAGGAAAACTTGCAAATACATTTGTTTCTTATTCTTTCCTGAAATACAAATTAGATTCAACACTGTTTAGTAAGTTAATATATAACGTGAAATAGCTCTTTTAATTTTATGAAACTAGCATATGAATATAAAAAAAAATCTAAAGTATCATACCTCCTGAAGAAGAACACTTTGGCATGAGTACCTTCAAGAATCTCAGTATATGAATATTGGCTTTTATGTGAGTGTCTAATTGGATTATCTATTGGTTCATAATGATTGCAGCAAAGGGACATTGTTTATACAGCTGATAAAACTTTTGACCTGCTCCGTATCTGCCAATGTTCTCTGGGTAATTTCCTGATCCGATCGAAATCTACTATGAGGACCCATATGATGAAAACTAGTCCCAACACTTTTCTCTAACAATTTTAAAACATGCTTCCTGAGCAAAACGTATATGACCAACTTGGTCGAAAGAAAATAATAGAGGTTTAACTAGAATTCAGTCTGATGTTGTGATGCATCAGAGTGTAAGTTGGAGGATATTCTCCTTCAAACTGAAGCTTTTTACTGAATATGTTCGTCTTCTATCAAATGTTTGAGCTTCATTCCCAACTTCTTTCACTACTATCCACTTGGACATCATGAATAAACAATTCATCTGCAGTTGCTTTCTACAGCAAATCTTGTTCCATTTGCAAACAAGTGGTCCAGTTATAAGTGTGTTAAATACCGTTTATTTGGTAAACAAGTATTGTTATATAAAGGTCTAAATATGCCTAAAGCAACAGGTAGCATGTTATATATGTGAGCATATATTAGTAGTCAGAGATCATGAAGGGTTATAGTTCTGTTAGACATTTGATCAATATTGTTCACTGAAAATAGTATATTTTTCATGATTGAAAACTTGCAGGTCAGTTGCTAAAGGAGTAGCTAAAATGGCTGAAAGACAATTTATAATCTGGAGAGGACTTTGACAATTTTAAATACACCCATTTCTCTTTTTCTTTCTTCTTGTAGCCCTTCTTTCTTTTAAACGTAGCTTGGAGTTTCCATTGTCATTTATCCTGAATGAACTTTTCCATGTTGAACTGAAGTTCATGAACGTTGTCGTTATAGGTTTTCAGAAGAGAGTGTGTGTCCAGTTGAGGTATTCAGAAGAGAGTGCAGTCAACTGCTAAATTGGGAGTTGTATGTGTGTTAATGTGCAGGGGTGTGTGTTACAGGTAGGAGTTTGTGTAGATGGCTGTAAGATAATGACACAGATATGGTCCACTGGAGGACTAATTACATGTGAACCTTTAAGTATGTCCAAAACTTCCACTTGTCTATACCATATATTGATGATATACAATAAGATGAATTATGGTTTTTAGTATAATTTGTAGGCTAATTACATGGGAACTGGACAAATAGAGGGGTTACATGTAAATTTGACCTTGCAAGAATTATTTTAATGAGCTAAAGCAAAGAAATTCAATGTTACATTATATTTGATTATGTACATAATTGGCTCTCTTTATAATTTTTTGTGAACAGTTTGAGGCTAGAATTTTTTTACTGTGTTGACTTGTAGGCTTTGTGGTCATTTTATTTTGTTCTCAGTTATCAATTTAAACAAGCATGTGCACATAAATGATTAAATATATTTCTTTTTTTCTCTCAGAAACTACATGGAAAATGAAGGTACTGTGAATATGGGAGGGATGTGCTCCGGCCGGATTTGCTACCTATTTTGGTTTTATTTGTATAATTATCAGTTTTGGATATTTAGGATGTATGGAAACTACATACAATTTGGTTGGTATGTTTGTGGTTGGATAAGTGTTGGATGTTTGTGGTTGGACATGTGTTGGATGTGTTGGAAGTTGTGGTGTATGAACAATATGCAATTTATTAATATAAAAATGGATTTTATAGTTATTTAATGTATGTGTATCTTCTGGATTATTGATATTACGTATGTGTTCGATTCATAATATATAATTATAAATGAAATTTTGGCTATACAAAATTTAGCTTCTCTTGACGGTTATAAAACGTCAACAATTAACTTAATTCTGCTGCAAAACGGCCTTTCACTGACGGTTTTTAACCGTCATCTAGGTTGGAGTCAAGAAAAGTTTCAACTATATTGACAGTTTTTCAAAACTGATTTATTGGTGGCTAAAAACTGTCAAGAAAAATATTTTATATGACGGTTAATAACCGTCAAGAAAAGTCATGTCAAAGACCGTCAAGAAAAGTGATGACTTTTCTTGATTGTGGCCTAATTGACGGATCCACAACCGTCAAGATAACCCTTTCTTGAAGGGGATTAACCATCAAGAAAGCCCTTTTTTCTTGTAGTGTGACAAAAACTCAGATGTTACTAAGTATTTGTTTGACGTTCCAGGCACGAGTAAAATTAGGATTGAAGGCTAAGCACGATCAGGATTAAATGCATTGAGTATAGTCAAAAATCAAGAACCTTGGCACGATTGGATAATCAAAATTGATCGGTCACGATCAATGTGGATCGAAAATCAAGTGCTATAAGATTTATAAGAAATGATCTAAGAGGATGGGAAAAGCAAAAGATAGGATTTTTAAGTAGGAAAGTCAAGGTAATCATCTCATTCTTCTCCGAACACTACCAAGGTCATTCGAAGTCCAGTGATACTACTACATGAATAGTAATCTTTAGTCATGAGGATTACACTTCCCTGTAACTACTATAGGCTTGACCTTATGCCCAAGACACTACTCATGGAACATACTTTTGTTATATCTCCTCAATTTTGTTTTACTCTCATTATCAATTTAGTCCGAATTCTTACATTTTGTCTTTAACCTGGATCCAAAATCCGAAATCGGGGTTTATAAAATCCTTGTACACAATTCAAATTTATACTCCTCGTATTAATGCCACCACCATACCATAATTTACCTTCTCGTTTCCTTCAACCTTATACCTTCAATATTTTTCTTCCAAAAATTTGAAGTCCCACAAGTCTCTAAATATTATTATATTTTTTCCTCCTATAATTCAAGATTTTCATGTCCTACCAATTCTTAGTCATTCTCCTACAAATCCTTTATTCAATTTCGTATCATTACTGCATGCAGTTATCATCTCTTCTTTAATGTGCTTGGATTCCCAAATTCAGTATCCTAGCCTTAAGTCAATAATGAAGTCGTAACTACCACTTTTCTAAAATGAGGACAAATTTAAACTTTTATAAAATTGATCATGTTAGTTATTAAATAATGGATTTAAATCATGTTAGTGGTAAATTGGTAATTTTTTTATTATTTTATTATTATTTAAATTGATGCATTGTGATTTTGTCATTTATTAGTAAAATCCTAGAACTACTTTGTGTAGAGATTAGCCATGACCATAGAAACTTGTTAAAGATATTAGATGACTTAATTAGACTCTAATCTAGCTATCGTACCATTTAGAAACCATTAGTTAGCTAAAACCTTAAGTCACTTTGGACCCTTCCCTTAAAGGGCATTAATTTGCATGTTAGGAAGGCCTTTTAGCCACTTCCACCTAACCCTAACCCTAGCCCACTCCCTTGGCCGACCAAGACAGCCTCCCCTTGTCTATATAAGTGAACATTAGCCCCTTGCCTCCTTCCATTTGCAAACCATAATCCTAAATTGGTGTTCTTCTCCAAATTTGCCCTCTTTCTCCAAATCACCTCCAAATTAAACCAAATCAATTGAAAATCACTCCCATTGTGTAGAGGAGGTCTCTATTGGTTAGCTAGCAAGGATTGCGAGCAATTTGGCCATTGGAGCTTGGTGGAGATCTAGATGTAGGAGCTTTCATTGAGATTCCAACTCTCAATAGGTACCGAGCACTAAACCTATTAATATTCTGTTTTCTTTCCATAGATGCATTCATTTAGGGTCCCTCTAGCCCTAGGCTATGTTTGAGTTCAAATTTAATCCATTTGGTGTGCGTATCGTAAGGTATCGGAGGGGTATTCGAAGTGTTCGACGAAATGCCCCTTAGAAACTTTTGTTCTATGTTTTCTATCAAAATTATATATTTTAAAAGCTTATAATATGTAGATTGTATATACATATGACTGAGTTGATTTTGGGTTGTTTTCTGTGTCGAAAATGGACACGGGAACACTACACGAGACACTGTGCACTACCCTGCTGCTGTCGTGTCCAAACACACTGGACAAGACACGATATGGAGTGCCACCAGTTGGGTTGGCAATGGGCTATGGCTGACACTTGGCACACGAAGTTTGGTTGGATTTGGTTGTGTGTGCGCGGAGTTATTCGACCCACAAGTCCCTGTCGAGTGACACACACACATACAGTTTCTATTTCTATTGCACAATGTTTGACACTGTTCGACACCACTTGGACACGTCCTTACTGACTCAGTGGACACGTATTAGACTTGATGGCACCCTTCACGACTATTTTGCTTTGACATTTTGTTCACTCATGTGCTCGACACACGCACGCACACACACACACACACTCTGATACTTTTTTTTTCTGATACCATGTAATACATACTGATTTGACACTTGATTTGGACACATTCGTAGACACACAGGGGGCACAATGACATCCTGATACATGTTAGTTAATGCCATGACACTTTGACACACTTATGTACACTCGACTTCACTCTTTCACACTCACTCCTACACTCTGAACATTGTGACACTTCACTTCATTCACCTTGTGACACTCCACTTCACTCGAACACATGTACACATTGATGTACTCATATGTGCACACACTTCACTGTGGTCATATTGATTCCTTGCCTGTTACCTGTGACAGACCCCCCTCCCCTCTGTCCAGATTTACAAGTCTATATATATGTATATATATATACATATTGATATATGTTATGTATATAGGTTTTTGTGTGTGGGTTTTCATTCTCTGATATTGTATATAGGTGGCATTATATATGTATGTGGGGTTTGAGTGAGGATATCTGAGTATAGGTATCAAACGTTATGGGAGAGCAGTAGTTAGTATCACTTAGCTTCCTAACTAAGAATGAGTTAGAGTTTAGTTAGTTTTAGTTCAGTTAGTGTATCATGAGGTATCCTAATGCGTTGATGTAATAGGGATTGGATGTTAGTATCTTGAGTGTGTTAGAGTTTATTGTTATAGGTTAGTTGTGTTAGAGTTGGGGTTAGTTGAGGTATCAGATAATAAAGGACATGGGACTTGGTATCAGTTATAGGTTTATATATGTATATACTTTACTGTCATTGTAATATGAGTGAAGAGGAGATTTGCATTGCCTGCATTCAGCAGAGTAGCCGCAAATGCAAGGCATAGCAGTAGACATGCTGCAGTAGAGAAGCAAGTGCAGCAGCAGTAGCATTTGCAGAGGTACAGAAGGAGTAACCATGGTATCAGTCTATTAGGTGGGAGGGTTAGACTTGTGTGTTAACTGAATGAGGAGGAATTGCTAATGGGCTCTTTAGTGTATCAGTAACTTTGGGGACTTCGAAGGATTTGGTGTCTTAGAAATATGGAGGGTTGTAGCAGTCAATAGGAGGGTAGATTGGGTACTGCAAATTGTATGTGTATACACTAGAGAATGGAGTGTGAGATAACAACAACAGTATACTAGAAGATTGGGGCCATTTTGTATATCAGTTGAACTGATATGGAAGGGTTATATGTGTATAGAGAAGTGGGGTTGGGAAACTTGATTATATTGTGGTATCAGATCATGTTATCATGATGTAGTGAAACATGGCATAATGTATGATAGGTAAGGTAGTAGTAGTGGTTTGTACCAAATATAAGCTATAAGCATAGTTTGAGATATGGTATGTTTGTATATATATATATTCGTTGACTGTAGGGTTATGTAGTATGGAGTTTAGATAGAGTTTGGTTCTAGATACCTTAGCCTATATTGGGTTGTGGCAGTGATGCTACATTGACTAGCTAATAGTCCAATTATCCCAAAACCCCTAGATTTGGCAGTTGACCAAGTTTGACCTAAGATTGACTCCTTGACCTAGAAATAGCCTAGTTGACCTTGTTTGACTAGATAGTAGACCAAACCCTAGATGTTGACCTAATTTGACTAAAAGGTTTACCATAGTTGACCAAGAGTTGACTTTGACCTAGATTGACCTGGAATCATGTAGATTATATTGTAAACTTCAATCTTTACTTATTGAACACATTATAACCTTTATTGCTCTAATAGGACATTATGACTCCGGTTCGAACATCAGTATACATCAGTCACTCAGGGTATCAAGCAAATACATTCTCTGATGGTTCTTTCATTTACTTGTTGATTACTGTATTTCAGTTCTATTGATTCTCTGTCAACACGGATTAGTATTTCTGGATCCACTGTATGCGACACTCACCTTTTATACGTCTGGTCTCTATTACTAGAATCGTCCTTACTGGAATCACTACTGGAATTATCATGTTCTAGCTGGACATGTACTCTATTTTCGTGTCGTTTATGGATTCACTTGTACTTGTCGGACAGGAAAATATTCGAGTAGACATGTAAAAAGTCCCAAAATGATGGAATCACTCCATCTGGTCTAATTTGGAATGATAGCAGTCGTATACTTGCCAAGTGTACGATGACCTGTATTTACCCCTATCGTTTACATGTCGATCTCGGTATTTCAAAACACACTCGTTAGTGTCATGTTTAGGACTCACACTGGGATCACACTGGACTATATTATACTGTCTAGACTTATATCACCTCTATTCTAGTTCAGTTAGTTTTACTTTTACAGTCTTCATTGCCATGCTCTTCTGATTTGTTATATTACTTCTCATGTACTTTAAATTGTTGTTCTATATCATTACCAGTCTAAAACTTCCATGCTTCATCAATATAACTATCTATAACTGCTTTATAGTCTTTGTCATTTACTTGGGATTGTTAGATGAGGTGCGCTCGTTCCATCCTGACTGGATATATTTTTCAGATGATTGTCCTGGAGATATGTGCCCTTGTTATGGTCTTGAGGAGGTATTAGACACTTTGAGCCCTGACCTTCAGGAGTGACCAGATGACTAGCTTAGTAGGCTTGTTCTAGATTTTCATGTTTGAACTTGAATTGTAATAAGTTGAGATACTTGACTTTGTATTTGAGATTGTTTTGAGATTATTATTATTATTTAGTAGTTTATTTTAAGTTGTTGTTTGTTTAGTCTTATTAGTTATCTAGACTTCTGTGTTATCTTATCGTGCTTAGACTGTGACTGAGTTTTACTATATCTTTACTTGTCCTCCATTCGAAGTTGAGATTCATGACAGGTATATTACATAATTGTATGAGTTGTTTAGATAGTGACCTAGTATAGCGTTCTACCGCCGATTCTGCGGCGTAGGCTGGACGCTGTTACGCACTCGTGTCCTTATACCGGGTGCGGATCGTGACACGTTTTTAGTGGTGGTCCATGCAGGTCGAGATTCGCATTAGTACGATATCGTTGTAGTACGACGACTTAGTTGTACTGCTGCGAGCCTGCGATAGGAATTAAAAAAATAGGCTTTAGCTGAGAGGTAATCAATCACAGTTAGAAAAAATTCTGATCTAATTCCTGTTATCTATACATTCTTGTTGATAATTGCCTTCTTTTGAAATAAACTATCCTTCCTTGATGACATCGCTTCCTGCTCAGTATTGATTTACTTATTTAATATGTCTTCAGGATGGTGGAGACACGATCGCATCGCTCTGGCCCAGGAGACACTACTGAGAGGTCTACCACCTCTCGCCCGATTCGTCAGGGCACTGGGATCGCGGTACCTCTCGTTCTTGCTCATGTAGGAGCGTCTGCAGCTTTTGGGGGTACTCCTCCACCTGTTTGGAGGCCTACCCCGGTGATTCCAGATGTGTTTCAACCGCCACCACCTCAGGGGTCAGTTGATACGGCACAGCTTTTCGTATTCTTTCGAGAGATGATGGAGGCTCGGCAGTGCCAATCTGTGAATATGAGACAGGGTATAGACAATGCCCATCAACTTGCCATGACAGCAGTAGAGAGGGTGGCTGCCCAGCCACAGGGGGGCCAGAGAGGCCAGATGCAGCAACCGACGCCCAGGAAGATCTTAGATTTCCAGAAAAAGTGGCCGAGGGACTTCAGAGGCACGGAAGGCATACTATATGCAGACGATTGGATCGAGCATATAGAAGAGATCTTTCGACTTACACAGATCCCGGTCGGGATACAGATTGAGGCGGCGGGCAGCCAGATGCAGGATCTTGCCCGGATATGGTACCACACCGACCCTAGAGTTGGTGTTGAGGGGCAGACTTGGGAAGCCTTCAAGAAGCTTTTCAATGAGAAGTTCTTTCCCGATGCAGCAGTTGGCGCCTTAGAGACGCAGTTCGAGAACCTGGTTCAAGGGAACCAGACCGTAGAGGAATATGCTGGAGAGTTCTGTCATCTGGGTAGATTTGTGGAGGGCCTGAACGAGGCAGCGAAGGCTAGGAGATTCCACAAGGGCTTGATCAAGGAGGTCAAGTCACTGACCAAGAGCGATCGCGATGCCACCTTCGAACAGATCTTGGCAGGGGCCATGGTAGGAGAGGATGACTTGAAGCTCAAGTCCAAGAGGAGCCGGGATGATTCAGGAGGGACGAGTGGTAGTAAAGCATCCCGCTGTACAGAGGGTAGTGACTCAGCCCCAGCAGATGTGGGCACCGGCTAGAGTTCCGCAGGTGCAGCATCAGCCCCGAGACAGGACCAAAGGATGCCCACGTGTGCCTACTGCAGGAAGTCGGGGCATGTTTGGGATGTTTGTAGGTAGAGGCTGAAGGTTTTCCTATTCTGTGGATCCGCTGCTCACCAAATGAGAGACTGCCCCACTACACCTCCATATAGTGGAGCACAAGGTCAGAGAGAGGGAGCTAGACCACCTGCGGTACAACACCATGCTCAGCACTAAAGGGGCGGGGCTTTTGCACTGATGGTCGAGGAGACCGATGCTAAGGGTGACGGATTAGCAGGTATGTCTTTCATGTTCTTCTTCCCTATCTTGATGTGTGATTTCATTAGTACATGTCAGGATATTCTTGTGTTGTGCTAGATATTGTAGTGACCCTGTTCATGACTATGAAATCATGACCAGTAGGACCCTGATTGCATGTTATTTTCTTGACCTTGACTGTTGGGGGAGGGTTTAACCTAGGAGGAGTACGACCATCTTAAATTTCGAGGACAAAATTTTTTAGGGGAAGGAATGTAACTACCACTTTTCTAAAATAAGGGCAATTTTGAACTTTTAAAAAATTGATCACGTTAGTTATTAAATAATAAATTTAAATCATGTTAGTGGTAAATTGGTGAATTTTTGATTATTTTATTATTATTTAAATTAATGCATTGTGATTTTGTCATTTGTTAGTAAAACACTAGAACTACTTTGTATAGAGGTTAGCCATGACCATAGAAACTTGTTAGAGTGATTAGATGACTTAAGTTAGACTCTAATCTAGCTATCATACCATTTAGAACCTATTAGTTAGCTAAAACCTTAAGTCACTTTGGACCCTTCCCTTAAAGGACCTTAATTTGCATGTTAAGAAGGCCTTATAGCCACTTCCACCTAATTCTAACCCTAGCCCACTCCCTTGGCCGGCCTAGACAGCCTTTCCTTGCCTATGTAAGTGAACATTAGTCCCTTGCCTCCTTCCATTTGCAAACCCTAACCCTAAATTGGTATTTTTCCTAAATTTGCTCCCTTTCTCCAAATCACCTCCAAATTGAACCAAATCAATTGCAAATCACTCCCATTGTGTAGAGGAGGTCTTTATTGGCTAGCAAGTAAGGATTGGGAGCAATTTGGCCATTGGAACTTGGTGGAGATCTAGATCTAGGAGCTTTCAATGAGATTTCAACTCTCAATAGGTAATGACCTCTAAACCTATTAATATTCTATTTTCTTTCCACAGATGCATTCATTTAGGGTCCCCCTAGCCCTAGGCTAAGTTTGGGTTCAAATCGAATCCATTTGGTGTGCATATCGCAAGGTTTCGGAGGGGTATTCGAAGTGTTCGACGAAATGTCCCTTAGAAACTTTTGTTCTCTGATTTTTGTGAAAATTATATATTTTGAAAGCTTATAATATATAGATTGTATGTATATATATGACTGAGTTGATTTTGGGTTATTTTCTGTGTCGAAAATGGACATGGGAACACTGCACGAGATACTGTGCACTGCCCTGCTGCTGCCATGTCCAAACACACTGGACACGACACGATACGATATGGAGTGCCACCAGCTGGGTTGGCAAAGGAATATGACTGACACTTGGCACACGAAGTTTGGTCGGATCTGGTTGTGTGTGTGTGGAGTTATTCGACCCACAAGTCCCTATCGAGTGACACACACACACAGTTTTCATTTCTGTTGCACAATGTTTTACACTATTCGACACATCTTGGACACGTCCTTATTGACTCAGTGGACACATATTAGACTTGATGGAACCCTTCACGACACTCTTGCTTTGATAATTTGTTCACTCATGTGCTCGACACACGCACGCACACATACACTCTGACATACTCTGATACTCAATGTTATTTTCTGATACCATGTAATACATACTGATTTGAAACTTGATTTGGACACGTTCGTGGACACGCAGGGGGAAAATGAGACCCTGATACATGTTAGTTAATGCCACTTATGTATACTCGACTTCACTCTTTCACACTCACTCCCGCACTCTGAACTCTGTGACACTTCACTTCATTCACCTTGTGACACTCTACTTCAGTCGAACACATATACACATTGCTATACTCTCATGTACACACACTTTACTGTGGTCACATTGATTCCTTGCCTGTTACCTGTGACAGACCCCCCTTCCAGATTTACAAGTATATATATGTATATATAGATATTGATATATGTTATGTATATAGGTTTTTGTGTGTGGGTATTCATTCTCTGATATTGTATATAGGTGGTATTATATATATATGTGGGGTTTTGAGTGAGGATATCTAAGTATAGGTATCAGAGGTTATGGGAGAGCAGTAGTTAGTATCACTTAGCTTCCTAACTAAGAATGAGCTAGAGTTCAGTTAGTTTTAGTTCAGTTAGTGTATCATGAGGTATCCTAATGCGTTGATGTAATAGGGATTGGATGTTAGTATCTTGAGTGTGTTATATTTTATTGTTGTAGGTTAGTTGTGTTAGAGGTGGGGTTAATTGAGGTATCAGATAATAGAGGACAGAGGACTTGGTATCAGTTATAGGTTTATATATGTATATACTTTATTGTCATTGTAATGTGAGTGAAGAGGAGATTTGCGTTGCATGCATTCAGCAGAATAGCAGCAAATGCAAGGCATAGCAGTAGACATATTGCAGTAGAGAAGCAAGTGCAGCAGCAGTAGCATTTGCAGAGGTACATGAGGAGTAACCATGGTATCAGCCTATTAGGTGGGAGGGTTGGACTTGTGTGTTAACTGAAGGAGAAGGAATTGCTCATGGGCTCTTTAGTGTATCAGTAACTTTGGGGGCTTCGAAGGATTTGATGTCTTAGAAGTATGAAGGGTTGTAGCAGTCAATAGGAGGGTAGAGTGGGTACTGCAAATCGTATGTGTGTACACTAGAGAAGGGAATGCGGGATAACGGTAGCAGTATACTAGAAGATTGGGGCCATTTTGTATATCAGTTGAACTGATATGGAAAGGTTATATGTGTATAGAGAAGTGGGGTTGGAAAACTTGATTGTATTGTGGTATCAGATCATGTTATCATGATATGGTGAAACATGGCATAATATATGATATGTAAGGTAGTAGTAGTAATTTGTACCAAATATAAGCTATAAGCTTAGTTTGAGATATGGTATGTTTGTATATATATATATATATTTATATATATATATATATATATATATATATATATATATATATATATATATATATAGACTATAGGGTTATGTAGTATGGAGTTTAGATAGAGTTTGGTTCTAGATACCTTAGCCTATATTAGGTTGTGGCAGTGATGCTACACTGACTAGCTAATAGTCCAATTATCCCAGAACCCCTAGATTTGGCAGTTGATCAAGTTTGACCCAAGATTGACTCCTTGACCTAGAAATAGCCTAGTTGACCTTGTTTGACTAGATAGTAGACCAAACCCTAGATGTTGACCTAATTTGACTAAAGGTTGACCAGAGTTGACCAAGAGTTGACTTTGACCTAGATTGACCTGGAATCATGTAGATTATATTGTAAACTTTAATCTTTACTTATTGAACACATTATAACATGTATTGCTCTAATATGACATTGTGACTCTGGTTCGGACATCAGTATACATCAGTCACTAAGGGTATCAGGCGAGTATGTTCTCTGATAGTTCTTTCATTTACTTGCTTATTACCGTATTTCAGTTCTATTGATTCTCTGTCAACACGGATTGGTATTTCTAGATCTACTGCATGCGCTGTATTTACCCCTATCGTTCCCATGTCGATCTCGGTATTTCAAAACACACTGGTTAGTTACATATTTAGGACTCACACTGGGATCACACTGGACTATATTATACTGTCTGGACTTATATCACCTCTATTTTAGTTCAGTTATTTTTTCTTTTACAGTCTTCATTGCCATGCTCGTTTGATTCGTTATATTACTTCTCCTGTACTTTAAACAGTTGCTCTACATCATTACATTTATAAAACTTCCATGCTTCATCAATATAACTATCTATAACTGCTTTATAGTCTTTGTTATTTATTTGGGATTGCTAGATGAGGTGTGCTCGTTCCATCCTGACTGGATATATTTTTTAGATGATTTTTCTGGAGATACGTGCCCTTGCTATGGTCCTGAGGAGGGATTAGCCACTTTGAGCCCTGACCTTCAGGAGTGATTAAATGACTAGCTTAGTAGACTTGTTCTAGATTTTCATGTTTGAACTTGAATTGTAATAAGTTGAGATACTTGACTTTGTATTTGAGATTGTTTTGAGGTTATTATTATTTAGTAGTTTATTTTAAGTTGTTGTTTGTTTAGTCTTATTAGTTATATAGACTTCTTTGTTATCTTATCGTGGTTAGATTATGATTGAGTTTTACTATATCTTTACTTGTCCTCTATTCGGAGTTGAGATTCATAACAGGTACATTATATAATTGCGTGATTTGTTTATATAGTGACATAGTAAAGCATTCTACCGCCGATTCTGTGGCGTAGGCTGGGCGTTGTTACGCACTCGTGCCCTTATACCGGGTGCGGGTCGTGACAGAAGTATCTCGAGAGTCAGTAACTAGGAAATATCCAAGTTTTCTCATAATAAAGTCGTCTTTGAATTTCCTTATCAGTTTTAAGAATAAAACTTTGGTATACATATAGTTCTTACCATCTTATGTATAATCTACCATTATTCCTTCTTGAAATCCTCATAAGTTCCCTCTTACACGAAGTAATAATTTCCTAAGGGTAATCATTTCTGAATCGATACTACCAATCACTTGATTTTTTTTGTTACCAATCTTAGTCATATCCTTCTCCCACCAATTCTATATCAATGCCCAACTTTCCATATTTCTACCAGGATCACCACATGATAAATTCTGTCCTTTTTGAGCGAGATGATTACGATACTTCCTCAGCCTTTCTCAAGTAAAGAGATGAAAATTCAACATAGATTAAATTTGTAGCTAACGGGTTTAGATATGGGGCAGTTTGATGGATGAAAGTCGGACAGAAATAACAAGTCGAAGAAAATGGAATTAGGAATTTGCTCTTGTTCATCTGGTCATAACAAAGTCGTTGTCCTTCCTTTCTTGCACTTGTCCATATTCAACAAAATAGACTTTAGCCTCCAAGTTGTCCACTTTTGTCTTAAATATCATCTCTCACTCACCAATCCCGAGACTCCAAGTCACTAATTATCCACTATTGATAAATTTGTTGCTTAATCCTTATCCCTAACATTTTGATCCAATTGGTATCTATGTAAACTCTTTTAGACTTCCACATTTGGATTGTCAGAGTCCTCTAAAATCAAAAAAATTCCATCACTCGTATCATCCACTATTGTTAACTCCATGTCACTATTATTTCCCTATGAGATCATAAAGACAAGCAACTTCTATTTTGTTCATAAACTTTAGATTTTTTGTCGAATTGTCCTTCCATAATTATTCATAAAATTTCTGGTGTTATAATTGGTCCCACGCCTTGTATGATCCTCTTGCTTTGTCAAATCCTTTTAATAAACGATAACCCAATCCAATTTTCAGTCATTACTATTATAAATCTATATCAACCATTCTACCATTTCTGTCTCAATAATTCCTTATAACTTTGGAATTACATTTCTTGTAAAAGGTTCATATCTAGTGCCACTTCCTTGGCTTACTCAAGCAAGAAAGATAATCCAACGTCTTCTTCGATGGCTTTTACAAATGTAAAAAAAATTATAAACTTTTCTTTAATATTTCCCTTGTCGCAAGTCCATAGAATATTATCCTCTAACCTTCAATTTATAACTCACATTTATAAATCACTCTTGATCTGATTATATAATCCATGTTTCTCTAAATTTATCCGTTATTATTTTTTATCGTTTATTTTCTTAAACCTATTCCGACAAACTCTAAAGCCCTAAATGTAATATCTGAGTCAAAATTTTAAGTTCCCTGAATATAACCTAACAATAATTCTCAACCTTTATATATAAGATTTTCTAATCATTTTCTCTTACCAACCCAAATGGTTATAAGTTCAACTTCTGCTCTTTTGTTCCTTCCAGAGTCCATAAAATTCATCTCTATGCAAGAGTTGGATTTGGCAACGGACAGATATTCAAAAGTCAGGATGAGCAAAAGCAAGACAGACTCAACAGAGTTTTAAGTAAGATTCTCATGGGTCATCCTTAGAATCTATCAAGAGATCCTAATATGTGATTGAGTACCAAATCTTCTAAAATATTTTATGATTCAATCCAAATACTATGGCAGGCTTGCAGTAGTATGGCTAAGCCTAAGTACTACCATGACTTTGCATTAGCTGCAACGACTGACCTGCATGGGCCACCATAAAAATGTGTCACGACCCACACCCGAATATTCGAGCACGAATAAGTGGGCCACACCCAACCTATCCCGCAGTTTCGGCGGTACAACTCTGTCAAGTATCCAGCAAAAATCTATATAGTTCTATGATCCACTAGAATATTATGTACTCAAATCACGTATATCTAAGAAAGAAATGAAAGAAAGACAATAATGGAATCTAATAACTGATCAAACATAATAAGAAAAGTATCGGGGACATATCCAATGAACAAGACATAAATCTAGATAAAGAATATGGCCTAGAGCTCTCAAGAGACTCACAATCCAAGAGAACGTCGAGATCTATCATCTTGAAGTCCAGAGTGTGGGGCATAACATTTACCTAAAAATAGTTATCCAGTCAGGATTGGAATGAGCACATCACCAACAACAGTTCCTAGTAAATGATAAAGACTATGTAACAGTAAATAAAGAATATACGAGAATAAGTAAAGTGTACATGAAAGTAGCATGGCATGGTAAAACTGTAAACTAGAGCAAGAAAGAGTAAAACAGGTTATATCATGTATAAGGGTCAAGAATCTGTACTATCTATGTGAGTGAGCACTAGCTTCAACATGTGATCGGCTTAGGAACTTATACGAAAATTTAAGGCCTGGTTAATCATACGTGCGGTGTATGATTAACACTCATGGGAAAACAATGTCATGCAAAAACAATGTCATGCACGAGAAGGGTATGATCACATATTTGTACTACTACTCCCCGTCCCCGATTGATACAGTGGATCCAACCATGACACGTTATGACACGAGTTCTCTGAGAAGGTCGCGAGCCTTCACAAGAATCGTGTCTATACAATGCACAAGAAACAAAGGCAAGACTTATACAAGATATACCAAGAAATACAAGGAATAACATCTCATGATAGAATCCAGGCAAATATCAATCCGTGTGGCTAACGTGTCAAAAAGTCAAGGATATCTACACTAAATACACGAAACATAGAAAATAACATAGACAAAAAATTATCAGAGAATCTACTCGCCTCAATTTAGTTGGAGTCGACGTACACGACACGAACGTGTCGACACAGAATAGGTACCGATGCTATGCTCCACAGTATAGTCCCCAAATAATGACACGGGTGATTCCACTAAGTCCAGGATAGTCCAGTTGGTATGTAGAAGTCCAGGTTCAGAATTGGTACGAATATCAGATAGGCGAGAAGTCTATGATCATGAAATATGAATTGACTATATTAGTCATGATTTTCCTAAACGATTAAAGGAATTTGATTAAAAGAACTTGATTCGAGAGATTAATCACGAGGCCAGAAACTTTATCCCCTTTAAGACTACATTCAAAAATACTTATGTAGAACATATTTATACCCATTTAAAATATTATCAGTCCTTTAGAAAATATTAGGAACCATAGAGTAATTTTATATATAAAAATTCATACTGAAATTTGGACTTAAGATAAAAGGTCAAACCCAAAAATAAAATTATTACACTAATTATATATATATATATATATATATATATATATATATATATATATATATATATATATATATATATTAATCAAGGCTCAAAATGCCGAAGCCTGACGCGTATACAAGATCGAACTGTACAAGTATACCACCCAAAAAAGAAAGAAGAGAAGCCGCATAGCCGCCTAGGATTACGGCTGGGAAAGCCAAAAAGAGGGCGGGCTGTGGGAGCACAGAGTGCTCCTTTTACGACATTGTCGGAAGATCTCTCGAATGAGCTGGTCGACACAGTATTGTCGATCTTCGTTTCTAGACTTGTTACGATTCTTCCAAATCGCCCACGTGGTGGCTGCTGCGACGATCTGGTGGCCGTGGGATACTCTACCCCAGGATACCGCAAGATCGTGGAAGCAACTGCCACCTTGCTCCATCCTGAATGCTTGGCTGAGGATCCTCCATACCCTTCTAGGCAGGCTACCTTGGTAGAAGATGTGGTCGATAGTCTCGATGTTGCGATCTGAGCAGCAATTGCATGCGAAAGCCAGGCTAATCCCGATGGTGTTGAGGATCTCGTCGGTCGGCAGTTTCTTTCTAATGACTCTCCACAAAAGGAATGACCATTTCATGGGTATGCAGGGGTGCCAGTATCGATAGATGGGCTGCTGCGGCTGCCCCGGACCGCGGACAATGATTCTCGCCGACCTCATCGAGAATGTCCCGAAAGCCTCGCGCGTCCAACGAAGGGCGTCGGCCTCGCTCCCGATCTTCAATCCGCTCATTTGGATGATCTCCACCGTGTTGTTGCCGACCCATTCGCGAATCTTATCCCAGTTCCAGTTATCGCTGAAGTTGTTCCACGAGTCTCTGATAGTGATGTCCATGGGAATCTCCATGTGCCGCACGATCAGGCTATCCCCTATCTATCGCTCCCGGAAAGGGTCCGACAGACCGTTTCCCAGTTGAAGCCTCATCTCAGGCTCGGTGAGGTCACGCCCGCTAAGGATGCGGCGCCAAGCCACAGATGATCTGTAGTTGGATATGGCCTCGGATGGATGGCAATGTTTGAAATACCTGTTTTTCATGAATCTGGTCCATAAATTCGCTTGCGTGCGAAATTTCCACCACAGTTTCATCGAGAACGCTTTCACGATGTGATTGAGTTTGGTAAATCCTAATCCCCCCTCCGCAGTAGGATGAGCTATGGAGTCCCAGCTAGTCCAATGATGTTTGTTAATCCCATTGCAATGCCCCCAGAAGAAATTGCAAAAGATCTGCTCAATTGACGAAAGAACCTTCAAAGGAGGAGAGCGTGCTGCTAAGGTGTAGATGGGAATAGAGGTGAGCACATGATTAATAAGGATAATCTTATCGGCTGGGGATAAAGTAGCATTGTGCCACCCAGCGAGTTTATTCCTGAGGCGAGTGATTAGAGGTTGAAATATACCGACGTTGGATTTACCATACAGGAGGGGTCAACCCAGATAGTTGTGGTCCACGGAAAAGCCCGTTAAGTGGGCGAGTCTATTAGCGCGCTCTCTGTTGATATTGTGGTGGGCATAGATGACGCTCTTGGCTGGGTTAATCTTCTGACCTGAGAAGGAGGAGTACCTCTGCAGGGTGTGCCGGACCACTACCACCGCCCCTTCACCTCCGGACGAGAAGATAAGTAAATCGTCAACATAGGCCAATTGAGTGATTATCGGGCATCCGCTGGATGTGTGATAGTGCTGGAAGTTTGGGATGTTGGCCATGTTATTGAGGTTCCTGCTCAGAGCGTCTGCCGCTATGATAAAGACTGTAGATGATAGAGGGTCACCTTGTCTAACCCCTCTGCTTGATTTGAAAAATCTCCCGGCTTGGCCATTGATGACCGTGGAGAACCATGAGTTGCTGTTGGATCTCCACACTAAGTTGGTCCAATTTTTCGAGAAGCCGAATGCCCTGAAGACCCAGTTCATAAATTGCCAATCCAGTCTATCGTAAGCTTTCTCCATATCAATTTTGACTGCGATGTTTCCCCCTCTATCTGAAAACTTTATGCATGTAACTAACTCCTGGGCAAGCATAATGTTGTCCTGGATGTTCCTTCCACGAACAAAGTCGTTTTGCTCTTCAGAAATGATCTTGGGGAGTATCCCTACCATTCTGGAGGCTATAATTTTGGATATGATCTTGTTGGGGAAAGTACACAAACCGATGGGGCAAAAGTCGCGAAAGGTCTTCGGGTTTTCTTTTTTCGGAATGAGGATCAGCTTGGCGCTGGAGATGGCTTTGGGGTAAGTGGCTCATTGGAAGAATGCGATCGCCGCCTCGGTGACATCCTGCTTGATAATATCCCATCACTTGCGAAAAAAGACACCCGAGAATCCGTCCGAGCCTGGAGCGCTGTGCTCGTTGAGGGCCCAAATAGCCTCTTTCACTTCCTGAACTGTAGGTGTGCGCTCGAGCTGGGCGTTGTCGACTTCCGTAATGAGGGAGGAAATTTGGTCCAAGAAGGCGTTGTCTTTATGGACTGTTTCTTTGGAGAATAATTTGGAATAGAATTCCGTGGCAGCTGCTTGGATGCCTTTCTGGTCAGAAATGATGTTACCTCCCTCGTCAGTGGTAAGGTGGATCGCTAGCTTATGTCTCCGGCCATTTACGTAGGCATGAAAGTATTTCGAGTTTTTGTCCCCGTCGCTATCCCATTTCAATCTAGCTTTCTGCTTCCAGAAGTCGCTCTCCACTTTAATCCTAAATTTAAGCACAGCTTTGGTGAGGTTGAGGGCTGTCCTGGCCGCTGGAGTTCGATCGGATGTGAACCAGGCTTCGGCGGGCTGACGTCATCCTCAGCCACCAGGACGGCTTGGAAGATGTCCCCAAAAGCTTGTTTGCTCCAGTTGGATAGTGCTTTCCTGGTAGCTTTAAGCCTATAGCTCAAGCGTGATAGGGGATTAGGAGAGTCTTCACTATTCCACGCTTCCGCTACGATGTCCAAGAATTGAGGATGCTCGATCCAGAAGTCTAGGAATTGGAAATTCTTTTTGGATGGGTTGGTGTTGTTTTTGATTTCCAGAAGCAGCGGAGCGTGGTCGGATTCGGTGGAGTTGAGGTGGGACAGGTTGGTAGTGATCCCTATGCCGTGCCAGAGGATGTTAGTGAGGGCTCTGTCGAGACGAGAGTACTGACGGCGGTTGCCTTCTTGCATGTTGCACCAGGTGAATGCGTTGCCAGTGAACTGGATCGGGACAAGATTGGCATTGAAAATGACGTTATTGAAGTCTTGTATGGCCGGGATAGGAGGGGGCCGTCCCCCGATTTTTCGTCTTTGCAGGTGAGAGCTTTGAAGTCCCCAATACAAAGCCACGGAGAGTCGCTATGATTTTGGTGGATGTCAAGGAGATCGTTCCATAGATGTTTACGCTCTAAGAAATCACAACTGCCGTGGACCGCCGAGATGACGGCGCTCTCAGAGAGCATGGGGTGGTCGATCCAGCATGAAAGGGCTTGCCGAGTGTCTTGGATACAGCCGATAGTAACATCTTTCGAACCAAGGATCCAAATGTCGTGTCTGCCAGCAATGGCCATGGGGAGGCTTAGCTGCAACTGGATTGATTTGAGTCTTTTGGAGGGAATTTTGGGTTCAAGAATAATGAGGATGTCGATCTTGTGGATTTTATTGAGGCTGATGATTCTCCTGAGTGTAGGTTTGTTCTCCAGCCCGCGAACATTCCAAGATAGGATATTAATCATTAAGGGAGTTATTGGGGGTTTGTTTAATCTGCTTGGTGGCGGATCTGGTTAAGATGGTGGTAGAATCTGCAAGGCCTTTCCTTGTTAAGACCACGTTAACTTTCTTAGCTGTGGTAGGATGGCCACAAGTTGATTCCTTTTGTTGGTCTGGGGTAGGACTGATCGATTCTCCGGCGGAGTCCAATGTTGGGTCTTCTGAAGGGATAACTAAGGAGTCACTGGAGCTCTCTATCAGAAGCATGGATTGCTGGAGAGGGAATCCTGCCGCTACTACCTGTTTGCCTCTCTGAACGAGGTCCGGGCCAAGGATTGAAAGGGCTACTTCGATGGGTTCTTCGGTGGTGGGTTGGATGTCCTCGTCGAAAGAGGCACTGGTCGCCTCTACTACCCCGGAAAAGGGGACCATGGCGCCAGTGTTCTCGACATGGTGGGGCTCCGAAGACAATAGGGAATCCGCCTCTTCCAAATGAAGAGCGTCAAATTGGTTGGATAGAGTGATGGCATGAGGGTTGGATGGGATTACAGCGTTGCTAGGGTCGCTTTTGTCCACCATTCCTTCTCTGGAGTTGAATCGAATGTGGGAGTTATAAAGGGAAAGAATGGCCCCCTGGGGGGTCCTCTCTTCTGTTTGCACCTTGTCGTTCCGGACTGGTTTCTTCTTGAGTTCTGGATGGAGGCGGTGTCAATGTTTTGGGGTGTGGCCTCTTAGATGGCAGTGGTTGCAGAACAAAATATGGTTGTCGTAGATGATTTGCTGGGTGTGAGTCCGGTTGCCCAGCTCAATCGAGATAAAGTTCGCAGGTTCTGAGAAAATGTCGAGTTCCACACAAATTTTGGCGTAGTGAGCCTTGGTGAGGTTGCTTGTCTCTGGCGCCGTGGCCACATACGTGCCGAATGAGTTAGCG
>JANAVB010006998.1:2440191-2580191 GCA_029216955.1 Iris pallida
CCCCTTAGAAATTGATGTCTATACAAGTACAGGGAACAAGGAAGGAAGTGTACCAATATACCCAAAAATCTAAGAACAACATCTCATGTCATGATCCAACGTATACTAGTCCGTGTACTATCGTGACTGGGAATCAAGTAAGACACTACGACTGAATCAGATATAGCAGATATCACGACAATAAAAACTATCAGTAAATGTACTCGTCTGCTGTCCTGAGCTGTAGGGTATATCAATGCTCAGAGTGGTAATCATAGACCTAAAGATGAGATATTTGTATGTTAATTTAGGTTTAACAATGTTATAAATGAGTTATAATGAATAATATGAAATCTAGGTCAAACTAGGTCTCACTGAGTCACACTAAGTCCTGTCAAGTCAATCTAGGTCAAATTAAGTTATATCAAGTCAATCTAAGTCAGACTAAGTCAACTCTAGGTCATACCAGTCGAAGCAAGTCAAAACAAGTCGAAGCAAGTCAAACGGGGTCAAGAGATGGCCTACAGTTGACTTTTAGTCAACTGGTCAACCCTGGTCAACTCTGGTCAACTCTAGGTCAAACTGGTCAAATGTTGACCAACAGTTGACTTCTAGTCAACTGGTCAACTCTAGTTTGGATTTTGTCAAATTTAGACAAAGGGTTGACTCATTGTTGACTTTTGGATAAAAAGTAAACGCTGGATCAACCGAGCCAAAATCGGTCCAAATATGACATTTGTAGGGTGTACCTAACAAGTCACCTAAATTTTAAGTCAATCCGAATACCCATATCCCGTATTTTGAATTTACCCGATTACCCTTAAATACGCATACCCTTAAACCACTCTAACATTGTAGCCAAGTGGCTTTCCCTTAGGAATTCTTCTCCCGGCTTCCTAGAGTAGTAGGATACTAGTCTATACAATCATTACCTACCAAGTTCTCTAGGTAGAGTTGTCACGACCCGCTACCCAAATTGTTGGGCCGGGCCGAGCCATGTCCAGCCTACGCTTGTTAAAGCGTAGTAAGCTGTTCTAAGAATAGACAATAAAGGATCTAAGCTGCTAACAGTTCTAAAATCACATTTAAAGGTTCATCACAACACAGCATCTATAAGTGAAGGTAAACAAGTACAGACTTAATAATACACTTCCAAAGTATCTAACTGGAGACAAAGTCCAGTATCCAAATATAAGTACAGACAAAGTCTAAGTCTCAAAACACAAGAAAGATAACTAAGCAAGGTTCCCCGCTGGGGCCTCTTCTGGAGCTAAGGCCAGGTCCTCAAAAGCAGTGCCATAATATGAATCACATAGCATTTCCTCCTCAGAAAGTAAACCTACAACGTTATCCTGTCAGGACGGGAGCAAGTACAACCTCTACAACTAAAGTACTGAATATATAATGGAAGAGATGTACAACAAGAAACATGGTGTGATAAGTCTATAAAATAGGAAATACTGGAAAACATGGCCTCATGGTACAACTGGGATCACAGTATCATAGTAACATAGGGAACATGGCATATCTAGAATCATGGTAGGACTGGAATCACGTAAAATACATTTGTCAAGGTGACACATGTATATCTAATGTTTAAAACTGGAGCAAGTACGTGATCGGTCAGTAGGTGATGGTGCTGTGGCACCGGTAAGAACCATATGTACTTCCGTACATGCCTAAATGTACACACGTACAAGTGTCTCGGGATATTGGCCTCTGGCAAGGTCTACATGCATAATGTCGGCCTTACACGGCTCAAGGTCGTAGCGTGGGGGCATGATCACGTACTCAACTATCAGTTTTCCCATAACCCATATTCTAACATGTGAGAGATACGAGAACAGTAAAAATATGTGGAAGATACTGGGAGCAGTATAACCATGGAAGGTACTGGGAGCAGTATGAAACATGTGAATACTCCGAGTAGTATAAAGCATAGTGAAACATGTACTGAGAACCAGTAAGAAGCATGTGAAGATATAAGAACTGTCCTAAGCATGGCAGGTACTGAAAGTAATACAACATGTGAAGATTTAACTTGCTACCTCAAGGATCAGTATTTTAACAGGATTAATACATTTTCTAGCATTAAAAGACAGTAAATGAGTTTGTAGATGTACTTGCCTGGGATCCTGCTGTCAATATGAATCAAGGCTCGGAGTGAAGCCACAGTCCTAAAGATGAGATAATACAATAGCTAATCAGGGTGAAAAGACATACTATAATGTCTAGGTCAACTAGGGCAAACTAAGACAAACTGGGTCAGAGGTTGACTTATAGTTGACTTTGGTCAACTGGTCAACTCCGGTCAATTCTAAGTCCAATGTGGGACGACACTATATCCAAACTAACTTTCTAGGGTCTTTACACTAGTGTAGAGGGTGGTCCAATACTACAATAACTCAAAACAACACAAAATATTACAAGTCGTAACTATTCAATAAATAAATCAAACTGTACATTGTGTTCCAATAATTTTTGAGATAGACAAAAAGCTCAATTTTTCATGAAATAAAGTACCAAAATGATCTTTGTTAATTATAGAAATTTATACTAATTTTTTTGGAATTTATAAACCTTCATAAATATTTATTAAAAATCAACAAACATTTGTATCCTGAAAATGAGCTCTATTTTCCTATTTTTATAAAATACCAAAAGTACTTATTAAATGCTAAAAAAATTATAATAAATTAGCTAAATTTACATAGTATTTAAATATAATTTTTCCCAGATTTTTACAGCACTTAAAACATATATAAAAATTCAAAAATAGCCTACCGGATCATCCGGCGGATTTCCGACGAATTTTTCGAAGTGTCACAGCAAGTTTTGTGGTGCAAGTTCGGATTTTCCGACGGATTTTCGCGGATTTCTGACGGATTTTCCGAACCGTCACAGAAAGTTAATTTTTGAACTCAAAACTTGTTTCGGCCATAAAATCTTCGTTTTAAATCGAAATTCGGACTTTCAAAAGTCAAAATTGAATAGAATTGAATTTCCTACAACATGGAAGTATTAATTTTCACAAATCAAAATATTTGATAGATCAAAACCTCAAAATACTCGAAAATCATATCTAAAAACTCAGATCTACGTAATACTGTCGATCAAAACAAAAAGTGCTATATACTAAACATGTTAACAATTTAAAGAAGCATATTATAGGCCAATAAAACTTTATTTTCTATGGAATACAAAAATAAAGTATGGTCATGCCACTTTTGAGCAAGATGCACTTGCCTAGGTTAAGCTCCAAGCCTAATCTTCTACTCCTCCACCAAGAGGGGTACGAAACTACACTCTAGACCTTAAGGCCAAGCTCCTGGCAAGCTCCAAGGGAAGAGAAAGGAAGAAGAAATAAAAAGAGAGTGAAGAGAATGAAAAGAGAGAGGAGAGAGAAAGTGAAAGGGTATATATAGAAGGGGAAATTAATCTTAGCCGTCGGATCGTGATCCATGTCAAAATCTAACTCAATTATGGCCATTCAAACAAAACCAAATATCCATTGGGTAATATGGTGCATCTACACTATTCACGAAAATATCTAAATACTATTCATCAAAATATCGAAAATACTATTCATGAAAATATCCGAAACACTATTCACAAAAATATTAAAAACCGAAAATATCTAAAGTATAGAAAACATGTCCGGGCGGTATGCCGTCGGTATACACCGGTACACCGGCGGTATGCTGGCCAAGGAAAAATCTATAAGTTAGGAAAAATTTTAAAGCCTTACAAAAATCAAGAAAATACGAAATACACTATAAAATACGTATCCGTATATAAATACTATTGAAAATTATAAAAAAAAGTATTTTTTGAAATCTAGGGGCTTACAAGAGTGGACATCCAGTCCATCTTACGGTCCATATTACCCGTTTACCCATTATTTTGAGTATCTCAAAATACTCAATGGTATTGTGCGATACCATCCTCCAAATCCCACACGAAGCCCCGACATCAACCTAGGAGCCTACCCGCAAACTCTATTTTAAACTAACTAAGTCCCCTCCAAGTTTGGACGCGTTCTGACTCACGGAACTCAAAATCACCCTCTCACTAAATCTAATTCAACCATTTACTCACTCACTCAATCTCACTTTTCACTCCCACTTAGGACTAGTTTTAGGGGCTATTTTAGTGGGTTTTGTAGGTGTATATGTAGCTATATATAGGGGGATATATATGTATATATATAGGTATACATATAGGTGTATATGTGGGTTGATTTAGGGGCTAAAGGGGGGGGTGAAATAGCAGCTACTGCTGATGTTATTGTTGTTGTTCCTGCTGCTACTGCTGCTGCAAATGCAGCTACTGCTGCTGCTATGTTGGGGGGGGGGGGGGGCAGCAGCTCCTTGGCCCCCCTAGCTGCTGCTGCTATTGCACTTCTTCTTCCCCTCTTCTTCCCTCTCTTTCCCTTCTATTCTCCTCTCCAATTCTCTTCTATTCTGATCTCTAAATCTCTCTAATATATAAATAAACACACACATACAAATCTCTCATTCATCCCCCTCTCTCTATATATAAATACACACACAAGTATTATATAGACACACACACACACACACACACACACACACACACACACACACACACACACATATATATATATATATATATATATATATATATATATATATATATATAGACACACACACACACACAAACACAATAAATTTGAATATTACACCACATATTCACTAATACAAAATGAAGTTTAAGTGCCTAACCCACTTAGATACAAATCTAATTATTCTAGAAGTGTCCAAATTTGGGAGAAAACTCAAGGACACAACCACAAATCACAACTTCTCCTAGGACACACCAAACGGACTCAAACTTAACACGAATAGGGACACAAACACGGGGATCAATCCTACGGGGTCCAATCTAGTTATTATGATGAAAAGAAAGAATTAGAGAATAGGTTATACCTATCGGGAGATGGATTTCCAATGGAAAATTCCTCCGACACGGCTCCGACACAATGAATTGTTTAGGACACACCCTTCCACTTCTTGCTCCCAAAAGCTTGGAGAATCACTACTTGGGATAGAGGAACAGTTCGATGGAAGAAAAATGGGAAGAAGAGATTTATTTTGAGATCAAATCTAAGGATTTCTATTCTTTCCTTTTGAAAGAAACTTGGAGAAGAAGAAGAAGAAATTTTGAAGTGGGAAGAATATGGAAAGAAGGGGGTGGTGGCCGGCCCTATATGGAAGGGTTGGGGCTTCTTGCTAATTATAAGTTTGCCCCTTCCTTTACTTACATGCTAAGTTAGCTTCCTAATTTGGTTTTGGGGGTTAGTTAAAACTAAATAAAAATCATAATTAAGCCTAAATACTCATGGGGGACTAGTCCAAACTTCTAGACCTAAATGTTAAGTTTGGTGGACCATGGCTAATTAATGTGTTAAACACAACTCAAGTCGAAATTCCCCGGAGTCCCGAATTAAGTCGGAATGCGATGAAATTCGAACCTGACTCCTATAATCATTAAATATTAACATTCATGAAATAAAATTTCCAAAAATATTCTAAAATAGAAAATTACCATTTTACCCCTATCTTGGAAAAGTGAGGGTGACAAGTCTATCCACCTTAAAAAAATTTCGTCCTCGAAATTGAAGACAACAAACACAGAAAATCATTAACAGAAAAACAAAGAAATGGATTTATACCTCAGGACACAAAAAGATAAGGGAAACGCTCCCGCATGTTGTCCTCCCTCTCCTAGGTAGACTCACCTGGAGAGTGATGTCTCCATGCAACCCGAACCAAGGGTATGACCTGGTTCCGGAGCACCTTCTCCCTACGATCCAAAATCTCCACCGGCTGTTCCGGATAGCTGAGAGTAGGTCCTACCTGTATCGCTGAATGGTCAAATACATGGCTAGGATCTGCCACGTACCGCCTCAGCTGAGATACATGAAATACGTTGTGCACTCCCTCAAGCCCAGTCGACAAGTCCAGTCGGTAGGCTACTGCACCGATCCTCTCTATGATGGTGAAAGGTCCGATGTAGCACGAACTGAGCTTTCCACCGCCGCCAAAGAGAATCGTGCCACGTGTCGGGAATATCCTCAAAAACACTATGTCATCAGCCTAGACATAAGACAAAACTCAGCACATATCTAACAAATAATTACAAACAACACGACAAGAAACTGAAACTAACCTCGAACTCTAACGGTCTCCGGTGACTATCGGCCCAATGTCGATGCCTATCCTGAGCCACCCGAAGTCTGTCTCTAATCAATCTGACCTTCTCGGTCGCATCCACAACCATCTCTGGCCCAAGAAGCGCCCTCTCGCCGACATCGTTCCAAGACAAAGGAGTACGGCATCTCCGTCCATATAGAGCCTCAAATGGCGATATCTCTATACTGGCCTGGTAGCTGTTGTTGTAAGCAAACTCTACCAGGTGAAGATGGTCCTCCCAAGAACCCCCGAGATCAAGCACACATGTGCGAAGCATATCCTCCAAAGTCTGGATGGTCCTCTCCGACTGCCCGTCTGTCTATGGATGATAAGCGGTACTAACTTGAGCGAGGTGCCCAAGCTAGCCTGCAAACTCCTCCATAAGTGGGAAGTGAATCGGCTATCCCGGTTTGAAACTATGCTCACCGGAACCCCATACAATCTCACGATCTGACGAACGTACAGCTCTGCCAGCCTCTCCGTAGACAAACCCACTTTGAAAGGCAAAAAGTGGGCCGATTTGGTCAATCTATCAACGATGACCCAAATCGCGTCTTTCCCTCCTGGCGATTATGGAAGTCCAGATATAAAGTCCATGGTGATGTGCTCCCACTTTCACTCGGGAATGGGTAGCGGCTGTAGCAATCCACCTGGTCTCTGTCTCTCTCGGCCTTCACCTGCTGACACACAAGGCAACGAGATACAAACTGAGCTACCTCGCGCTTCATGCCATACCACAACACGTGCTCTCTCAGGTCCCTATACATCTTGTTGGCTCCAGGATGCATAGAATACTAAGAGCGATGCGCCTCCTGAAGAACCTCCTTCCGAAGCTCTCCACGCGGAATGCACAGCCTAGTACCATGCCACAACGACCCATCTTCGGCTACAGAAAAACCGTCGAGCAAACTCGTCCGCACCCACTCCCTGATGCTCCTTAGGGCAACATCATCATACTGCGCTGACCTAACTCTATCCATCAGCCCAGACTGAATCTGTAAACCCCATATCTGGATCTCCACGCCCGAAATGATGACCTCGATACCCAAACTATCCAGGTCGGCCAAAAGATGACGACCTGTCGTCAAGAACATAGCTACTGGATACCTGCTCAAGGCATCTGTAACTACGTTGGCCTTCCCCGGATAGTACTACAGTGATATATCGAAGTCCTTCATCAGCTCTAACCACCGCCTCTGCCACATGTTCAGCTCCTTCTGAGTGAACACGTACTTCAAGCTATTGTGATCTGTGAAGATCTTAACTCGCTCTCCATACAGGTAATGCTTCCATAACTTTAAAGCAAAAATAACTGCGGACAACTCCAGATCATGAGTAGGATAGTTCTTCTCATGAGGACGTAACTGCCTGGATGTATAGGCAATCACCTTCCCGTGTTGCTGAAGAACACAACCCAAGCCCTTCCCTGAAGCATCGCTGTAGATCGAGAACCCACCTGACCCAGATGGCAAAGTCAAGATCGGAGCTGAAGTCAACCTTCTCTTCAGCTCATCGAATGCAGCCTGACACTCAACAGTCCAAACGAACTCCACGTACTTCCTGGTGAGTCTAGTCATCGGCTCTACAATCCGCAAGAAGTCCGGGATGAACTTCCAGTAATAGCCAGCCAAACTCAGAAAGCTCTGAACCTCGGCAACTGAACTGGGCGTAGACTAAGACTTGACTGCTGAAATCTTCCTCTGGTCCACTGAGATCCCGTGCTCGGTCACAACATGACCTAAGAATTCGACCTGGTCCAAGAAGAACTCGCACTTCGAAAGCTTCCCGTAGAGTTGTTCCCTCCTCAGAGTCTCTAACACAACTCTCAAGTGCTACTCATGCTCCTCCTGCGTCTTCGAATAGATCAAGATATCGTCTATGAAGACCACCAAGAACTTGTCAAGGTACTGATAGAATACCTTGTTCATCAAGTTCATGAACACCGCGGGAGCATTGGTCAACCCAAATGGCATCACTGTAAACTCGTACTGGCCGTACCGAATCCGAAATATCGTCTTGGGAATGTCATCCTGCCTCACCTTTAGCTGATGATACCCGAACCTCAAGTCTATCTTCGAAAATACTTTTGTCCTACTCAGCTGATCGAACAAGTCGTCGATCCTCGGCAAAGGGTATCTATTCTTGATAGTGAGGTTGTTGAGCGCCCGGTAATCAATGCACATGTGGGACGTACCGTCCTTCTTTGGCACAAATAGGACTGGCGCTCCCCAGGACGAAGAACTGGATCTGATAAACCCCTTGTCCTGTAGCTCATCGACTTGCTTCTTCAGTTCTATCAACTCGCTGTTGTTGACCCTATAGACGTGCTATGAAATGGGCTCGGTGCCCGGCACCAAGTCTATAGAGAACTCAATGTCCCTGTCTAGCGGCATCTCCGGCAACTTCTCGAGAAAGACATTCGAGAACTCAGCTATCAACGGATATGGCAAATCCTGCCCCACAAACAAAGCTCCACAGAATTCAGCCTCCGGCTCCGCTGCTCCTCGAGCAAACTCGATCTCTGGCTCTCCCGGCGGCCTAAAAAGAACTCTGCCTCCTCTACAATCAATACTAGCATGGTGCATGCTCAACCAATCCATACTGAGTACCATATCGTACCTCGGTAGGGGCATTATGAGCAGACACGCACTCAAATTCCGGCCTCTCAGGGTGACTCTCCGTCCCTTGTAAATATTATAAACCAGGATAATGCCTCCTCCGGTCATAATCTTGCAAGTCCTACCCATATATTCAGCAATAATGTTGTGTCTCAGAGCAAAGAAAATAGACATAAAACTATGAGTGGCACCAAAATCAAACAAGGCGAAAGCAGGGAAAGAATCAAGGAGAACATGACCTGCTACAACATCTCCCACTGGCTCTACCTCCTCCTCTGCTGCTAAGGCGAACACCCTACCTGTAGGTGCTCCCTTCTAGTGCTGCACAAAGTACTGCTACTGGGTCTGAAGTGGTGGACCTCTCTGCTGAACTGCTGGTCCTCTAGCCGGCTGTACTCTGTCCTGGCCTCCTCGGACTCCGCGAAAGCGGCAATTCCTCAGCTGTTGATCGGGCGCCCCACAGTATAGACAGACGCCCAACCTCTTCCTGCAATCCTCCCTGGTGTGCCCCGGCTTTCCGCAGAAGCCGTACAAAGTAGCCAGTCTCTGGCCCTGTACCTGGTGTTGCTGGGCACGCGCTGGTGCCTGCTGAATCTGTAACAGAGGATGCTGCTGAAATGGCCTCTGCTGATGCTAGAAGTGGGGGCTTGGCCGGTCCCGCACTGGAACTCGCCCCCATGGTATATCCTCTCCTTTTTAGCTTGAGGCCGAAGTCCTCCTTTGTAATCTGTGCGTCCATCAATATCTGATCGAACGTCGCATCACGACGACCCGAGGTGCTGGTGTGCACTGCATGAATAAGTCTCCTACGGAACTTACGAGCCTTCTGCCCCTCATCCTGGATCATATCGGGAGCAAACCTGCTAAGACGGAAGAACTCTGCTGCATACTCGTCCACCGACGAGTTTTCCTGCACTAGACCCACGAACTGGCCCTCCAATGCTGTAAGAGCCACGTCCGGGAAGAACTTCTCCTTGAAGAGCCTCCGAAAGTTCTTCCATGTCTGCCCTCTCACCGACGTATGAGGATCCGTGCGGTACCATGTCAGCATGATATCAAAGAATCGGTTGGCTGCGGCTGAAACCCAAAGTCCTCTAGAAAGCTCTCCAGCTCTATGCTCCGCTGCACATCCTCTAGCCAATCGTCAGCATAAAGGATGCCCTCCGTGCCCGTGAAGTCCCTGGAGCTCATCTTCCTAAAGTCTAATACTGTCCCTGGCCTGGACTGTTGCTGGTACGACTGCTGGCCAGTAGGGCCCTGCACCGTACCCGGTGCCACTCTCTACACGAATGCCAGTGCAAGCTGATGCGAGTTCTCCATGCTCTGCCTCAGCATCTCAATCTGACGGTGTGACTCCTCTGTCTGGCACTATGATGCCTCTGTCTGGGCTCGTTGTGTCTCCATCATCTGCTGAAGGAGAAGGAACATATGGTGTGTATCCGTCGGTATCGGAGGTGGTGGCGGCAGTATCTCTGGAACGACGACGGAAACTCTTTGGGGTAGAGGTGGTAGACCTCCCTGTGCAACTACCAGGGCCTCCAGGATAGTGGAATACTGGAGGCAGTCTCGTGAACCTCCTCCTCAGCCTGGTCAGATCTCTCGGGCAAGCTACTCGATCCAGTAGCCTGCGAGTGCGTCTTCGTCATCCTGGAGACGAATTGAAACAAAGAGATCAATATGGCACACGAGAAGATATTATCAAAGAAGGACAGTTAATTTAATACAAGGAGAGTAATCATGATAATCAAAAGATCGAAAATTTTTTCCTAGGTGTGATTGAGAAACTCCAATCATATCCTAGGTCCTACGTCCTAATTGCAGGCTCGTAATTAGTACTCTAAGTCGAGCACCATTACGAGATCGCACTAATTACGACACAGGCCTACATAGGCCACCACAAAAATGTGTCACGACCCGCACCCTTATGAGGGGTCCGAACACGTGGGTATGTCCAGCCTACGCCGCAGTATCGGCGGTAGAACGCTGTATATAACGTCTGTAAATATTACGACTAACAATATAAAGGTACTAGTACAGTATATACTCTCTGAATGGAGGTGACATAGCAATACAGTCTCAATCACATGATAAAACTAAGGTAGATAGCACAGAAGGAAAATATATGATAGATGAAATAGAAAATAAGTCCAGTGTCTGACACAAGCCCAGATATATACATAACATCACAGGGTCTCAAAACATAATATAGTAAGCTACAGTCTGATAATGCTAGCTGGATCGCAGTCCAGGCAACCCAACTAAGCTACACTACTCTGGGAGTACAAAATCTAATGGCTCTACTATCAGGCCACGGTCCTGGACTACTCCATCTAGCTCGAGCCTATTATAGGTCGAGCAGTCCGACTCAGAATCATCTGTAATATATCAACGGTATCCTGTCAGAAAAATGAGCAAGTACAAGCACTAACAGCAGTTCCATATGAATTGACAAATTCTATAAGAGACAATATAATGAACTACAAGACAAAGATATAGGAAGACTTGGGAACCATTCGGAAGCTGAGTTACAATCCTTAAACCAAACAAGGACCGGGGTTGTAACTCTTCTTCCGAGCAGAACTTAGTCTCCAATCAAGGTACATTATAAAGGCATGTAGAACATGTGAGTAACTGAATATCATAGCATGGTGAAAAAGTACTGAATGTAGAACAAAGCAGGATATATGATGAGATAAGTAAATATAAAATGTGCCTTGAATTATTAGAGTGTTATGTGATCGGCTTGGGTTAAGTGACAGGACAGGCTATCCACTTGGCCCGACAATACGCGGTGACCTCAACGGAAAGTCATACCGGCCAACCTGGATAACGAGCACAAGGTAAATAGGATCTCGCTACACCCTACGTGAGGGAAGTGTGGCACGAGCACAAGAATATAGTGACAGGGTGGCTTGGATCACATAGCCCCTAATTATTCTCCATTCCCGAATAGTACAATAGATCTGGACATGACACGTCATGGCACGTGATTCCACAAGAGGGTAGCAAGTCCCCTTAGAAATCGATGTCTATACAAGTACAGGGAACAAGGCAGGAAGTGTACCAATATACCCAAAAATATAGAAACAACATCTCATGTCATGATCCAACATATACTAGTCTGTGAACTATCGTGACTGGGAATCAAGTAAGATACTACGACTGAATCATATATAGCAGATATCAAGACAATGAAAACTATCAGTGAATGTACTCGCCTGCTGTCCTGAGCTGTAGGGTATATCAATGCTCAGAGTGGTAATCAGAGACCTAAAGATGAGATATTTGCATGTTAATTTAGGTTTAACAAAGTTATGAATGATTTATAATGAATGATATGAAATCTAGGTCAAACTAGGTCTCACTGAGTCACACTAAGTCCTGTCAAGTCAATCTAGGTCAAATTAAGTTATATCAAGTCAATCTAAGTCAGACTAAGTCAACTCTAGGTCATACCAGTCAAAGCAAGTTAAAACAAGTCGAAGCAAGTCAAACGGGGTCAAGAGTTGGCCTACAGTTGACTTTTAGTCAACTGGTCAACTCTGGTCAACTCTGGTCAACTCTAGGTCAATCCTAGGTCAAACTGGTCAAATATTGACCAACATTTGACTTCTAGTCAACTGGTCAACTCTAGTTTGGATTTGGTCAAATTTAGACAAAGGGTTGACTCATTGTTGACTTTTGGGTAAAAAGTCAACACTGGGTCAACCGAGCCAAAATTGGTCCAAATATGACATTTGTAGGGTGTACCTAACAAGTCACCTAAATTTCAAGTCAATCTGAATACCTATATCCCGTATTTTGAATTTACCCGATTACCCTTAAATACACATACCCTTAAACCACTCTAATATTGTAGCCAAGTGGCTTTCCCTTAGGAATTCCACTCCCGGCTTCCTAGGGTAGTAGGATACTAGCCTATACAATCATTACCTACCAAGTTCTCTAGGTAGAGTGGACATTAAGTCCATCTTACGGTCCATATTACCCGTTATCTTGAATATCTCAAAATGCTCAATGGTATCGTGCGATACCATCCTCCAAATCCCACACGAAGCCCCGACTTCAACCTAGGAGCCTACCCGCAAACTCTATTTTATACTAACTGTAACGCCCCAGTCCCAAAATACTTAGGACTAGGTACGTATCCATGCCCGCTGCATACATACGAAGTATACTCCAATATATGGAAACCTCGTATGAATACATAAGCTGTAAAATACAGTTAACCAAGAGTAATCTAATCTCATCCACAAATGACGAATAAAAGATATCATATAATCAACTGTAATAAGTCTTTGTACAATACGTTGGGCGGAGACAAATCCACTACCAACAAGTAAGAAAAATATACATGAAAATGAACTGGCGGGAGTAGCAAAGGAAGACCCAAGACACGTCATCTCCGAATGAATAGAGAAGATCGTGACCTCGGCTAGAACACCTGCAATATCACAGAAGCACACACCTGAAGAGATAACCAGGTCCTCAGAGGGACGTAACAAGATACATAAAGAATATGCCATAATAAACTGAATATATAATATGTCACAACCCGAAATAAGTGAGAAGACGACAATAAGGTAATCTAACCATACTACAGTGTTTATGCAGTTAAGAATAAACCTCCAACGCATGGGCACTCTGGCTCAGTAGCAGTAATCTCAGGTATGGCCCATCAGGATACCAGGGACCTCAAAGCATAACATTCATCGAATGTCAGAGGCCAGCAGTAAATCAGTATCAGGATCCAGGACCGTATCTCCCGCGGAGATAACCGGCAATAGGAAAGCGCATACTTGGCCCATATGTCAAGGAACTGTTCTTCCTACCCAATGCCTAACAAAGTCACCTCCATGTCTCATATATCTCTACTAACTGCTAAGTCTCCTAACATGCCCCTATTAGCAGTTAGCCCTAACGCATGCGCATGGGGGATCAGTCCACACACGAGAACCTCTACATGCTACTCATCTCACACATCCTCGTGGTACAACTGTGTCAAGGTATATGCACTACACTACAGACGGTAGTCCCTTAACTCTAGGTTCACATGCAATCAAAGGATAATAACAAAGTAAATTAATAATCACTGAACAGGCAATAAATCAGGAACTGTAAGAACCGAAAATAAAGAATAGTGATATATAAAATAAATACAGACTGAATATAAACAGTTTAATGGCAAGGTATCTTGCCTACGGGTGGTGCGAGAAGCCGCAAAATCCAACAATCAGAATCGTCAACACGAAAGTCAAAATCCACAAGAAGCTCCGGATGCTGAAACAAATATCACGAACGAGTTTGGAATAAAAGATATACCTAGGAAACGCCTGTCCAAAAGTTAAATTCTGGAACAGGGGCAAAATCATAATTTCGGGTCAAAACGATGTCCGCCGTTGACCCGTTTTACACCGAAATGCGCGCCAGAACCTACGATCTCTAAAGTCATCAAACTACATGTCTACGAATTTGTTTTGATGAGACGAACCCAACGGTATGTCCAATTTTGGATTCCGGTGGGCTGTGCACAAAATCATCCGTTGAGTGGGATTGTGGGCCCGCCAAAATAGCGTCCCGATCAACGGTCTCAGAATCGGACCAAACTTGGCTCACACGACCAGAAAAATATTTCGAGTCCAATGGCGCAAGTTTCATCGCGATATGATGAGTGTGCACAAAGTTGTGACTTAATTTGCAAAGAGTCGATACGGGGTATCTCGACGGATACGCATTGAGTTCGTCGCGCACATGCAATAAAATCGAGTTCTGTCAGTTCCCACACGTCGACAACATCCATACGCGCCTTTCGATACATATAGTGCGCGACCATGTCGCCCGGTTTGTCGGGGCGCACGTCGTATCGGGTGTTTTTTCCACTTTTTTAAAAACAGAATTTACAGTTTTTCGGAAAACTTTAACAACGTGTAACTTTCTACATACTAGATGAAAAGTGAATCCAAAAGGTGCGTTACAATCTCGGTTAGGTTGTTTTTGACTGTCTTCAATTAGTTTTTACGAAAGTTTAATGGACAGCGAGAAAAGTGGCCAACAAGTTGGTGTTTCAAAACAGTTTTTAATATTCAGAAAAGTGGGTTTTTCTCCAACTTCGTCTCGATTTTTCGAGCAAGTTGGGTGGCTATGTCAAAATCCACCTGGGGGATCTCGAAGAGGGTCATGTGGGCTTTCTACACAAATTTACAGATCTAAAAACGGAGTAGAATTGACAGAGAAATCGATCGGGAAAGTGGGATACCTTAAAGTGGGAATCTGTTTTCGTTGTTGTCGTCGTCGTTGTTTCCGTCGCTGCTGTAGCGGGGTGTTGCTGTGCTCACGGACAGCAGGCCGAGGAGAGGGTAGGAGGAAGGAGGTGGAAGGAAATTTGGAGGAAGAAAATTAGGTTTAATTTTAAAGCATAAATATTTACATATGTATATATGTGAAGGTGGGAAAAAAAAACCAAAGGGGTCGGCCAACAAGCTTTTGCTTGTGCGCCCCTTGTTAGAGCAGCTGCTGCGTATTTACAAGAATGTGGTGGTCGGCTGGTGGTGGGGCCGACCACCCACCCCCCCTTTTTTTCTTTTATTTTCTTTTCTATTCTCTTATCTTTTATATATATATATATATATATATATATATATATATATATATATATATATATATATATATATATATATATATATATATATATATATATATATATATATATTTTTTATATATATATATACATATCTATATATGTATACATGTATATTTAAATACATAACAAAATCTCTATAAATCAAATTACCAGTTTAATATTATCTTATTCAAATATTTAATATATTTAAACATATATTTATATATATAATACATTTAAATATATTTACATATCTACATATATTTAATGGCAAGAAGATCACCATTAACTAAACAAATAATTTAATTCTAAAAATACATTAATAATAAATTGCAGTAATAAAATAACCAAATGATAATTTTTGGTGAACGTATATTAGGCCTCTTATCCGGGTCTAAAAATTTGTACAATCTTGTAAAATATTATTTAAAAATAAAATACCAATAATTGTACAAATATTTAAATAATTAGAAATTGTACATAAAATTCCTAAATAATTTAGGAGATATTTCTAAGTACATAAAATATGTCCACATGGCCACATTTGGTCACACTACATGCTCACATGGGCCTGGGTTCGGTCCGGGACCTAGTTCGGGCTGGTTTGGTCCAACCGAGTCTCTAAAATCAATATATATAAAATAATACTTAATTAAAATACTTTAAATAAGTCCATTCATAACTTGACCTAGTTTTCCTAGTTTGGACATCACCATGGCTAGGCTTCCCCCGGCATGACTGGTACACTAGTCAAGGCACACTGCTACATCTTCCGTGCCAAAATTCAGGGTAGTCTTCTGTTCCAAAATTCCACAATGGCTAAGGGCATTTCTAAATAAAAATCATAATTTGCATAAAATAAAATTTTAAGTCCAATAAAATAATAGAAATAGTAAAAAAAATAGGGGATTTTACATCCTACCCAACTTACAAGAATTTCGTCCTCGAAATTTAGGAATAATAGGATAGATAGGGTTGGGGGGAATAGGAAGAGTTCGTCAACACCAAAATATAATTAAATTTTGGAGGAGGCGATAAAACGACGTTCAACATAACCATGCATCAGAAAATTGTGGAGTCGATATATATAAAAATATATCATATGGTTGTGGAATTCAAGTTAGGATTGCTAGTGAAGGTAACAAAATTTTGAATATCCAATTTTAGAGAACAGTAAGGAATTGAGTCGGCCAAAGAGAATAAATTAGACATTTAGGAGATGTGGTTCCTAGAGAGAAACTGGAGACTAATCGCCTCGATTGAGAGTTTGATTTAAGTAAATAATTTGTATCATTCTTGAGTGCTCAAGAATAGTTGGTAGGACGCGATAATAATTCTAGGGTTGAGAGATGAGGAGTAGTTAAAGGCAAGGATATAGCCACATGAGTCGGTCGATGGCTATCTACATTTGTGTATAATTAACCGATTGGGCAACCAAGGATGATACCTTGAGTCTATCTTAGCAAGTACAGTGCCTTATCTTTCCAAAATAAGTAAAAGACAAGAACAACAAAGGTTTCAAAGACGGTGTTATATATTGAGTACGAATTACGGGGTTCATAGGCGGCAAAAATAATTCAAAAGAGAATTGTCAAGGCGGTCGCGGATGAGACTCTAAGGCAAGTTTAACTATGTCTCCATCTGTATAGAATAAGTTATGATAAGCGAACCAAAGTACAATAGGTTGATCAGACCATCATGCACCGGTTCTGATTAGACAATATGTTAGTGGGTGCACCCAATAAAATATGTCATGATCAAGCTTGATAATGAAATAAGCTTGCAAAACTAAAGCTACATTAGTAGCATGAGATAGTCAAAATATGAGCAAGGAAGGTACTGATGAAGGAATTTTAAATAGTCCCAGATCTTTTAGGATCAAGGCTCGAATAAAGTTTGGGCCTATACAGTTGTCCTTGTGTTTCTTCATTTATGGCTTGGTAGACTAGATAAGGTAGGGTCCTCTGAATTTATAGTCTAAGTGAACTTACCAATGTGGTTCATAAGGAAAAAGGTTTGTTAGGTGGTGGGGTATTCTACCCAACTTACAAGAGTTAAACTAATAGTATCATGGGACAATGGGTCAAGCAATTAAGATAAAGTACAAATTTAAGCATTTAAGGAATTTAGTAGAACACAATCACATATCGGGTCGAAAGAATTGAGTCGAGGTTGAGTCCCTATCCGTGGTCAAAATATATCGGTATCATGGTAATGATTATGGTTTGGCCATTTTGACCAGAAGGTCATATCAAGAAATAGAGTACAAGGAGACGAGTTTTGGTGGGACATGATATGTCTACAGGAAGGTGGGCTTGTCTAGGCCTTACTTATGGAATTTATTGGAAGGAAAAGTGTAGTGTTGTGATCCAAATATCCAAGTCATGGTAAGGGACGCCAAAAGATCTAAAATAGAAAGTGGGAGTTCACGAGGTGATAATTAATGCACAAAATAAAGAAGATCAAGTTAAAGCATGAAATAAAATTAATTAAAGAATCCAGTAAAAATACTAAGTTAGGGGCACAGTTCTAGAGAGAAGATAGTATCATAAATGAATACAGTTAAGGAACAATTAAATCATTATTCAAATTGCAAATGGTTAGAAGGTCGCAATTAAAAGATCTAGAATTGAAGGAAGGTCGAGTAAGTCGAGGTGGAAATACAGTCACATAGCTGGGTAGATGACTAACAACACTTATGTATATACTACTATCATGGTCATAAGTGACATGGCAATTAGTGTGGAATACTCAATAGGGTTATCTTGGGGCCTACCATTAAAATTTAACTCAAGTTTCCTCCAAAAAGTTTCAAAAATAAACTTTCAAAAACACACCACCAAAATTTGTATTCACTCCAAGCCATTCAAATTCATCATAAAAATTTAAATCACTCTCATAAATCTCAAAACAAAATTTTGTCACGTTACTACTAACCTTTTCCAAGATTTACGTTTAAATTCAACTATTTAACTTAAGAGTTCATAATTTACGAATCCATAAAAATTTCACAATCAATCAAAAATTTAACACTCTAAAATTTTAAATAACTCATAATTAAACTTTTAGCATATTAAAAGCAATCTCAAAATTTAAGCTCAATGCTCTCATCCGTTTTAACGTCTATTCATGCTAAGTTATTCCGACAAAATCACAACTTTTAAATGATAACTTCCCTTAATCAATCAAAATAACTTTCCATCACATCCTTCGAAATTCAATTTTTTTTTATATTAGCAATTCCACATTAAACTAAATTTTCAAATAATCTTATCAGTCAAAATCTTTTTTTCCAAAATCTAAATAGATTTGTAAATTCTCAATCATAGGACACAATTTAAAATAAAAATTTCTCAAAAATTATTTTCATAACTTTCAAATATTTTAACCCAAAATTTACCGTCATTACTTCCACTTAAAATTCCAAATTTACTAAACACGAAATCGCAAGTTGTACAACGCAAATTTAATAATTCCTATGGACATTTTTAAAAGCTAAGATCATTTTCAAACTAAATTTATAACTGTTCAAATGTGTATAACTATAATACGATAAATCATAAATATCAAAACTCGAAAATTAATATATTTTATATTTGTTCAAAGGTGTATATTTATCACCCAAAACTCATAAATATTACAACTCGAAAAGCGAATTCAATTTATACTTGTGCAAGGATGTATAACTATAATCCAATAAATCATAAATATCAAATTTTTGAAAATTAATCAATTTCTTAAACCAAATATGAAATCCTATAAATACTCTGGTGTTTACTATTTAGAAATCTCAAGGTTAAAACTTTCCTTAGTAATATCCTACTTTACAAATTACTAATCATTAAATCACACTAAAAAGAATCTTTTTACTCAATTAGAGTCTTGAATGTATTCCAATTGCCAATATAACCATTTTAGCCATGTGTTTAACCTATGAGCATATACTAGTGTAGTCATCTTCCTAGTTGACACTAAGCACAAAAATAAGAATCGACGGTAGAAAGGAATCAAGCAAGATGCAATTCAAGAAAGTCGAACGAGAGTTCAAAATTTGAGGTCAAGGGAAGAGGTCAAGCTGTATGGATGAGATTCCTAGACTCTAATCCTATATTGCAGGCTCACATTGGTACAATTACGTAACCAAAGTGACAAACTCGACCTGCATGGGCCACCACAAAAACATGTAACGCCCCAGTCCCAAAATACTTAGGACTAGGTACGTATCCATGCCAGCTGCATACATACGAAGTATACTCCAATATATGAAAACCTCGTATGAATACATAAGCTGTAAAATGCAGTTAACCAAGAGTAATCTAATCTCATCCATAAATGACGAATAAAAGATATCATATAATCAACTGTAATAAGTCTTTGTACAATACGTTGGGCGGAGACAAATCCACTACCAACAAGTAAGAAAAATATACATGAAAATGAACTGGCAGGAGTAGCAAAGGAAGACCCAAGACACGTCATCTCCGAATGAATAGAGAATATCGCGACCTCGGCTAGAACACCTGCAATATCACAGAAGCACACACCTGGAGAGATAACCAGGTCCTTAGAGGGACGTAACAAGATACATATAGAACATGCCATAATAAACTGAATATATAATATGTTACAACCCGAAATAAGTGACAAGACGACAATAAGGTAATCTAACCATACTACAGTGTTTATGCAGTTAAGAACAAATAATATGTTACAACCCGAAATAAGTGACAAGACGACAATAAGGTAATCTAACCATACTACAGTAAATCAGTATCAAGCAGTAAATCAGGAACTGTAAGAACCGAAAATAAAGAACAGTAATATATAAAATAAATACAGACTGAATATAAACAGTTTAATGGCAAGATATCTTGCCTGCAGGTGGTGCGAGAAGCAGCAAAATCCAACAATCAGAATCGTCAACACGAAAGTCAAAATCCACAAGAAGCTCCGGATGCTGAAACAAACATCACGAACGAGTTTGGAATAAAAGATATACCTAGGAAACGCCTGTCCAAAAGTTAAATTCTGGAACAGGGGCAAAATCGTAATTTCGGGTCAAAACAATGTCCGTCGTTGACCCGCTTTGCACCAAAATACGCGCCAGAACCTACGGTCTCTAAAGTCATCAAACTATATGTCTACGGATTTATTTTGATGAGACGAACCCAACGGTATGTCCAATTTTGGATTCCGGTGGGCTGTGCACAAAATCATCCGTTGAGTGGGATTGTGGGCCCGCCAAAATAGCGTCCCGATCAACGGTCTCAGAATCGGACCAAACTTGGCTCACACGACCAGAAAAATATTTCGAGTCCAATGGCGCAAGTTTCATCGCGATATGATGAGTGTGCACAAAGTTGTGACTTAATTTGCAAAGAGTTGATGCGGGGTATCTCGACGGATACGCATTAATTTCGTCGCGCACATTAAATGAAATCGAGTTTCGTCAGTTCCCACACATCGACAACATCCATACGCGCCTTTCGATGCATATAGTGCACGATCATGTCGCCCGGTTTGTCGGGGCGCACGCCGTATTGGGTGTTTTTCTACTTTTTTAAAAACAGAATTTACAGTTTTTCGGAAAACTTTAACAACGTGTAACTTTCTACATACTAGATGAAAAGTGAATCCAAAAGGTGCGTTACAATCTCGGTTAGGTTGTTTTTGACTGTCTTCAATTAGTTTTTACGAAAGTTTAATGGCCAGCGAGAAAAGTGGCCGACAAGTTGGTGTTTCAAAACAGTTTTTAATATTCAGAAAAGTGGGTTTTTCTCCAACTTCGTCTCGATTTTTCGAGCAAGTTGGGTGGCTATGTCAAAATCCACCTGGAGGATCTCGAAGAGGGTCATGTGGGCTTTCTACACAAATTTATAGATCTAAAAACGGAGTAGAATTGACAGAGAAATCGATCGGGGAAGTGGGATACCTTAAAGTAGGAATCTGTTTTCGTTGTTGTCGTCGTCGTCGTTTCCGTCGCCGCTGTAGCGGGGTGTTGCTGTGCTCGCGGACAGCAGGCCGAGGAGAGGGTAAGAGGAAGGAGGTGGAAGGAAATTTGGAGGAAGGAAATTAGGGTTTTAATTTTAAAGCATAAATATATACATATGTATATATGTGAAGGTGGAAAAAAAAAACCAAAGGGGTCGGCCAACAAGCTTTTGCTTGTGCGCCCCTTGTTAGAGCAACTGCTGCGTATTTACAAGCATGTGGTGGTCGGCTGGTGGTGGGGCCGACCACTATATATATACATATCTATATATGTATACATGTATATTTAAATACATAACAAAATATCTATAAATCAAATTACCAGTTTAATATTATCTTATTCAAATATTTAATATATTTAAACATATCTATATATATATATATATAATACATTTAAATATATTTACATATCTACATATATTTAATGGCAATGAGATCACCATTAACTAAACAAATAATTTAATTCTAAAAATACATTAATAATAAATTGCAGTAATAAAATAATCAAATGATAATTTTTGGTGAACGTATATTAGGCCTCTTATCCGGGTATAGAAATTTGTACAATCTTGTAAAATATTATTTAAAAATAAAATACCAATAATTGTACAAATATTTAAATAATTAGAAATTGTACATAAAATTCCAAAATAATTTAGGAGATATTTCTAAGTACATAAAATATGTCCACATGGCCACATTTGGTCACACTACATGCTCACATGGGCCTGGGTTCGGTCCGAGCCCTAGTTCGGGCTGGTTTGGTCTAACAGAGTCTCTAAAATCAATATATATAAAATAATACTTAATTAAAATACTTTAAATAAGTCCATTCATAACTTGGCCAAGTTTTCCTAGTTTGGACATCACCATGGCTAGGCTTCCCCCGGCATGACTGGTACACTAGTCAAGACACACTGCTACATCTTCCGTGCCAAAATTCAGGGTAGTCTTCTGTTCCAAAATTCCACAATGGCTAAGGGCATTTCTAAATAAAAATCATAATTTGCATAAAATAAAATTTTAAGTCCAATAAAATAATAAAAATAGTAAAAAATAGGGGATTTTACACTAACTAAGTCCCCTCCAAGTTTGGACGCGTTCCGACTCACGGAACTCAAAATCACTCTCTCACTAAATCTAATTCAACCATTTACTCTGTAACGCCCCAGTCCCAAAATACGTAGGACTAGGAACGTAGACATGCCAGCTGCATTCATACGAAATACATAAGTCTCTTATGAATACATAAGCTGTAAAATGCAGTAATCCAAGACAAACTAATTTCATCCACAATGAAAGGAATAAAATATAAATATCAACTCGAATATTTATGATACAATCGTTGGGCGGAGACAAAGTCCACTACCAACTATCCCAATGAAAGAAATGTACAATAAATCGAGCGATAAAAACGGCAAGACGAACCAAGCGCAATTGTCTTCGAAGGAATGAAGAAGACCACGACCTTGGCTAGAACACCTGCAGTGAATCATGAACACACACCTGAGGAAAAACCAGGTCCTCAGACGGACGTAGCAAGATACAGAAAAAACAAGCTAATATGAACTGTCAGAATAAAATAATATATAAATGACTATCCTAGACAGAAATATGCAAAGGAGATTCTAACCGCCTATTGTGCAATTTAGAGGACAACTTTCATGCGCATGGGTGGGATTTGTGGCTATAAGTACGTAACTGGCATCCAGTGATCAGTATCCGTCCATAACGTCCAAAACGTCAGAGGGCAACTACAAAATATCGCCATAGTTCCTTTCGAAAACTATGGGTTACCTGTTTGGCTTCCCATACGCACTAGCAACTGTCCTCCTCCAATATTTCCCACACTGTTCAAGTCATGTCCATGGCTCGTCCAGTTTTGTAACTGCTTGAGTCTCTAACACCCTAGTCATAGCAGTTACGATCATCTATCCGTCACACGACATTAGAGATAGCTAGTCAATAAGTCGTGCCCCTAGCAAACTGTCTCAAACCGTGTAGTGTGAGTGTCACAGACAAAGGAGATATAAGGATATCCCCCAATAAGAAGGTAGTCCGCTAACCCTAAGTCAATATGCATAAAATAAAATAACGACTAATAAAGTCGCTTGCACCCAAGTGTGGCTTGGACGCACAATTTATATCAAAGGAAACTAACAATATGAACAAAATAAATAATGCATAAAATAAATAATTGACAGTTAATTAGCAAGGTATACTTGCCTGTTAAGTCGCCTGGTGAGCTGCCTGGTGTGGTATAATAAATGTGGCACAAGATCGACTTCGGTGTTACAACTATGCAAAGGAGCCTCTGATGATGGCATGAACGGTTCTAGCGAGTCCGGAACGGTCATCTTAGTTAGGTTTGACTTATGGTTGTATAGGATTGGCGAGAGAATAAGAGTCGTGGGCAGAAAGAATATCGAAGTAATGAATCATTAATATATATATACAATTTTTGGAAAACTATTTATAATCTCATTGAAAACTATATTTTATTAGTGAAAAATATACTTGAAAATAGTTTATAATAGTTTTGAACCTCACCAAAATATATGTACGAAAATACGGAGAAATCATTTTTATGGTTGCAATCATAACTTACTTATATATTTATTTGTTAAAAGTAAATTTAGACTATAACTAAATTTTGTAAGATATCGAATTTATAATACAAAGAGCTATAGATAAATTAACTGGTATTAATATTTTTCACAATTATATTCCTATACTTATTTTATAAAATTACCAAAAATTACTACTAATATTAATTATGGCAAAATATTGCAATATCCTATATATTAAATCATACCAATAATAAAAACATCAAAAGTCTTTAAATAAGACAAAATAATAATAATAATAATAATAATAATAATAATACTTTTAATAATAATAATAATGATAAATAATAATAATAATAATAGTAATAATTGTAATGGTAATAATTACAATGTAAAAAAAACAAAAGTAAGAAATCAATGAATTCGTTCTCTGCTTCATTACCACACAGTGAGAGAGAGAGAGAGAATAGCAGAGAAGGGGAGAAAGCAAAGAGGGGAAGAGAGCGAGAGAAATGAGAGGAAAGGAGAGAAATCGAGAGCGGTGGAGAGAAGAAAGAGGAGGAGGAGCAGCGATCGGTGGCTAGGGAAGAAGGGGCGGCCGGAAAAGGGGTTTCGCGGGGAAGTTGCGGCGGCAAGGGGCGAAGGCTGGGCAGTGGAAGCGAGGAGCTCGACGACACGGGCGGAGTGGATCGGAGCGGAACGGGAGGCACCTTGGCCCGGTCGTCGGCCCGAGATCTGGGCGACGGAGAAGAAGGAACGGAGCTCCCGAGACTCGTGGCTGCTCCGGTGAAGTGCTGCGGCGGCTCCGTCTCGACGGAGGGCGCGGCAGAGAAAACACGCCCTCGACGACGCCGGTCGACCAGATGGCGGCGGTCTCGGTACGGAGGGCCAGTTCCATCGAGGGACGGGGAAGAGCGCCACTGGGGTCAGCGGATTCGCGGTGGCGCGCCGCAGGGGAACGCGACCCCGGTGGTGGTGAGCTCGCCCATGACGGCGGTGCTCGGTCAGGTGAGTAAGGGTTAGGGTTTACTTCCTTTTTTTTTCTTTTCCTGTGGGGTGTGCGGTCGAGGGGGCGCTGGGCTTGGCCGACGTTCGTAGAGGTGGTGGTGGTTGTCCCGGTGGCGGTGACGGTGGTGATGGCGGTCGTGGTGGTGGTTTGGCGGGTAGGCGGAGGTGACGATGGTTGTTTGCTGGTGACGGGTTTCCGGTGGAGTAGGCGAAGGTGATGATGGTGGTTTGCTGATGACGGGTTTCCGGTGGAGTAGGCGAAGGTGGGGTGCAGCTCTGTGGTGGCTGTGGGTTGCCGGGGAGGTGCGACGAGATGAGTTGGTTGGCTGCGAGGGATAGGCAGTACGATGGATAGGCAGGGTGGTGGTCGGAATTATCGACACAAAGGAGATAATGTATGTGTACCAAAAATAATTTATTGGAGTTGGACACCGACACGATGCACTCTACGGTGGAAAGTTGTGGAAAATTTATTTGTGTAAAAATAATGGATGAGTACCTGCCTATTTATAGGATGTGGGAATTCCCATTAGGATAGGATTTAGGATTCATTTAAATCCAATTAGATAATTCAAAATTAAATCAATAAATCAAATCCAAATCAAATTTAAATTCCAGTAAATCTAAATCTAGTTTAATTATTGACAATGCACAAATTATACTATCAATTTAAATAAAATTTAATCCAAGTTTACATTATCACAAAAATTTCAAATTATCTTTTCAATAAATAATTAAATAATTAAATTTTGAAAAATAAAGAAATATTTTAAATATTTGAAATACCTTTTGAAAATAAATAAATGTAATTAGTTTCAAAAACTAATATATACATGAATCTATTTTCATGTTCCTTGCATACGAAAAATATTAATATAAATAATATTTTTGAAATCAATAGCCATATTTGTATAATAAATGAATTAACTTTTTAGAAAGAAAGAAAATGGGAAAATTATACTTTTGGTCACTGAATGTTTGTCTCACCAAAGTTTTAGTCACTCAAAGATATTTTCCAAAAATTTAGTCACTGAATGTTTGGCCATCCAAAAAAATGGTCACTCTGTTAAATTGTTATTTGTTTTATTAACATTTTTTGTTGATATGGCATGTTATGTGCCATGTCAGTCATTAAGTATGACCTAGCACATTTACGTGGGCTATTTTTGGGTTTTATTTTTCAAAAAAATTGTTTGGGTATTAAATTTTTTTAAAAAAATGAAATATCACGTCATAAACATTGAAACATGGCACATAACTTAATACCCAAACGAATTTTTTTGCAAAATAAAACCCAAAAATAGCCCACGTAGATGTGCCACGTCATACTTAACGACTGACATGGCACATAACATACCATATCAACAAAAATCGTTAATAAAACAAACAACAATTTAACAGAGTGGCCATTTTTTTGGAAGGCCAAACATCCAGTGACTAAATGTTTGGAAAATATCTTTGAGTGACTAAAACTTTGGTCAGACAAACATTCAGTGACCAAAAGTATAGTTTTTCCGAAAGAAAATAAATAAAACATATGTTTTTGGCAAGTAATTGCTATGACACTAAATATAAGTATTTTGAAAACTATATTACGTAAATAAAATCGAAAAATGTTTTCTAAAGGTATGTACACTCGCACATATTCGCACTCGTCGAGCAAATTTTGAAAAATAAAATTTCGTACGCAACGTATAATACGACTATGCGACGTACAATACAAAATATTAAATCAGTAAAAAATAAATAAAAATAAAATAGTAGAAAGTTAGGGGTTTTACATCCTACCAACTTACAAGAATTTCATCCTCGAAATTAAGAATAAGTAGGGGGGTGAGAAGATACAAGGGTGCGATCAAATCGTTAGACGAGGCAACAAATCAACATTTAACACAAACATGCATTAGGTAATCGTGATTTAGATAAATACGAAAATAATGCACGGATATGGTAATGGCTGAGGGTCGCTAGCTAATGCAAGATAGAGAAGGATTTAAGGGTTAGGTAATGAAGGTAAAGTAATTAGAGAGCAAGGGTACATGATTCCTTAGAATGAAGTTACGTATCTAGGTTTAGGGGTGGTTAAGGAAATAATCCTAGTCATTTCAACGATTAGAGATCACGATCAAGAGTCGAAGGATAGGGCGAATAACTCGAGGTGAAGTTGTAATACGTGGCTTGGTTGATGGCTAACTATAACTATCATGGTCATAGGGGAACACTTGGTTTCTAACTATCAAGTACGAGTGTTCTGTCCTTCCAAATTAAGTGAAAGACAAAACGAATAAGAGTTCGAGGGAGATGCTTATTGAATACAAACACGTGGTTCAAAGGCGACTGAATAAATTCAAAGAGAATTGCCAAAGGCAGACGTGGATGAGATTCTAGGGAGCAAGCTTAACTATATCTCCACCCACGTATAACGATAAATAAAGGCGAACCAAAGTGCATTTGGTTGATCAGACCATCATACACCGGTTCTGAGTAGACAATATGTCAGTGGGTGCGCACCCAATAAAACATGTCATGATCAAGCTCGATAAGGGAATAAGCTTACAAAACTTAAGCTACACTAGCAGCATAGGATAGTCAAAAAAATTCGTAAAAACTTAGGCACGATTAATATTGAAAGAAGGGGAACTAGTTCAAACTTCTTAAGAACCTAGTAATGTCTTATGTTGGTGCCTATACAGTTGCCCTAGGGTTTACTTGTCTAAGGCTTGGTCAAGGCCATAAGGAAGGTTAGGTCATAAGGGGTTCTACCCAACTTACAAGAATTAAACTAGGGGTGTTAGGACAATGGGTCAAGTCTACCTAGTATGGATTACCTTTCTAACCAACATCAAGCACGAAAGAAGGATAAGAATTAACGGTAGAGAGAATCAAGCAAGATGCAATCGAAGAGTCAAGCGAGAAGGCAGTCAAGTGTGTGGATGAGATCCTAGACTCTAATCCTATACGCAGGCTTGCTTGGTACGGTAAAGCAACCAAACAATTTATCTTGACCTGCATGGGCCACCACAAAAACATGTAACGCCCCAGTCCCAAAATACGTAGGACTAGGAACGTAGACATGCCAGCTGTATTCATACGAAATACATAAGTCTCGTATGAATACATAAGCTGTAAAATACAGTAATCCAAGACAAACTAATCTCATCCACAATGAAAGGAATAATAATATAAATATCAACTCGAATATTTATGATACAATCGTTGGGCGAAGACAAAGTCCACTACCAACTATCCCAATGAAAGAAATGTACAATAAATCGAGCGATAAAAACGACAAGACGAACCAAGCGCAATTGTCTTCGAAGGAATGAAGAAGACCACGACCTTGGCTAGAACACCTGCAGTGAATCATGAACACACACCTGGGGAAAAACCAGGTACTCAGACGGACGTAGCAAGATACAGGAAGAACAAGCTAATATGAACTATCAGAATAAAATAATATATAAATGACTATCCTAGACACAAATATGCAAAGGAGATTCTAACCGCCTATTGTGCAATTTAGAGGACAACTTTCATGCGCATGGGTGGGATTTATGGCTATGAGTACGTAACTGGCATCCAGTGATCCGTATCCGTCCGTAACGTCCAAAACGTCAGAGGGCAACTACAAAATATCGCCATAGTTCCTTTCGAAAACTATGGGTTACCTGTTTGGCTTCCCATACGCACTAGCGACTGTCCTCCCCCAATATTTCCCACACTGTTCAAGTCATGTCCATGGCTCGTCCAGTTTTGTAACTGCTTGAGTCTCTAACACCCTAGTCATAGGGGTTACGATCATCTATCCGTCACACGACATTAGAGATAGCTAGTCAATAAGTCGTGCCCCTAGCAAACTGTCTCAAACCGTGTAGTGTGAGTGTCAGAGCCAAAGGAGATATAAGGATATCCCCCAATAAGAAGGTAGTCCGCTAACCCTAAGTCAACATGCATAAAATAAAATAACGACTAATAAAGTCGCTTGCACCCAAGTGTGGCTTGGACGCACAATTTATATCAAAGGAAACTAACAATATGAACAAAATAAATAATGCATAAAATAAATAATTGACAGTTAATTAGCAAGGTATACTTGCCTGTTAAGTCGCCTGGTGAGCTGCCTGGTGTGGTACAATAAATGTGGCACAAGATCGACTTCGGTGTTACAACTATGCAAAGGAGCCTCGGATGATGGCATGAACGGTTCTAGCGAGTTCGGAACGGTCATCTTAGTTAGGTTTGACTTATGGTTGTATAGGATTGGCGAGAGAATAGGAGTCACGGGCAGAAAGAATATCGAAGTAATGAATCATTAATATATATATACAATTTTGGAAAACTATTTATAATCTCATTGAAAACTATATTTTATTAGTGAAAAATATACTTGAAAATAGTTTATAATAGTTTTGAACCTCACCAAAATATATGTACGAACATACGGAGAAATCATTTTTATGGTTGCAATCATAACTTACTTATATATTTATTTGTTAAAAATAAATTTAGACTATAACTAAATTTTGCAAGATATCGAATTTATAATACAAAGAGCTATAGATAAATTAACTGGTAATAATATTTTTCACAATTATATTCCTATACTTATTTTATAAAATTACCAAAAATTACTACTAATATTAATTATGGCAAAATATTGCAATATCCTATATATTAAATCATACCAATAATAAAAACATCAAAAGTCTTTAAATAAGACAAAATAATAATAATAATAATAATAATAATAATAATAATAATGATAATAATAATACTTTTAATAATAATAATAATGATAAATAATAATAATAATAATAGTAATAATTGTAATGGTAATAATTATAATGTAAAAAAAACAAAAGTAAGAAATCAATGAATTCGTTCTCTGCTTCATTACCACACAGTGAGAGAGAGAGAGAGAGAGAGAGAATAGCAGAGAAGGGGAGAAAGCAAAGAGGGGAAGAGAGCGAGAGAAATGAGAGGAAAGGAGAGAGATCGAGAGCGGTGGAGAGAAGGAAGAGGAGGAGGAGCAGCGATCGGTGGCTAGGGAAGAAGGGGGCGGCCGGAAAAGGGGTTTCGCGGGGAAGTTACGGCGGCAAGGGGCGAAGGCTGGGCGGTGGAAGCGAGGAGCTCGACGACGCGGGCGGAGTGGATTGGAGCGGACGGGGAGGCGCCTTGGCCCGGTCGTCGGCCCGAGATCTGAGCGACGGAGAAGAAGGAGCGAAGCTCCCGAGACTCGTGGCTGCTCCGGTGAAGTGCTGTGGCGGCTCCGACTCGACGGAGGGCGCGGCGGAGAAAACACGCCTTCGACGACACCGATCGACCAGATGGCGGCGGTCTCGGTACGGAGGGCCAGTTCCATCGAGGGACGGGGAAGAGCGCCACTGGGGTCAGCGGATTCGCGGTGGCGCGCCGCTGGGGAATGCGACCCCGGTGGTGGTGAGCTCGCCCATGGCGGCGGTGCTCGGTCAGGTGAGTAAGGGTTAGGGTTTACTTCATTTTTTTTTCTTTTCCTGTGGGGTGTGCGGTCGAGGGGGCGCTGGGCTTGGCCGACGTTCGTGGAGGTGGTGGTGGTTGTCCCGGTGGCGGCGACGGTGGTGATGGCGGTCGTGGTGGTGGTTTGGCGGGTAGGCGGAGGTGACGATGGTGGTTTGCTGGTGACGGGTTTTCGGTGGAGTAGGCGAAGGTGATGATGGTGGTTTGCTGGTGACGGGTTTCCGGTGGAGTAGGCGAAGGTGGGGTGCAGCTCTGTGGTGGCTGTGGGTTGCCGGGGAGGTGCGACGAGATGAGTTGGTTGGCTGCGAGGGATAGGCAGTGCGATGGATAGGCAGGGTGGTGGTCGGAATTGTCGACGCAAAGGAGATAATGTATGTGTACCAAAAATAATTTATTGGAGTTGGACACCGACACGATGCACTCTACGGTGGAAAGTTGTGGAAAATTTATTTGTGTAAAAATAATAGATGAGTACCTGCCTATTTATAGGATGTGAGAATTCCCATTAGGATAGGATTTAGGATTCATTTAAATCCAATTAGATAATTCAAAATTAAATCAATAAATCAAATCCAAATCAAATTTAAATTCCAGTAAATCTAAATCTAGTTTAATTATAGACAATGCACAAATTATACTATCAATTTAAATAAAAATTTAATCCAAGTTTACATTATCACAAAAATTTCAAATTATCTTTTCAATAAATAATTAAATAATTAAATTTTGAAAAATAAAGAAATATTTTAAATATTTGAAATACCTTTTGAAAATAAATAAATGTAATTAGTTTCAAAAACCAATATATACATGAATCTATTTTCATGTTCCTTGCATACGAAAAATATTAATATAAATAATATTTTTGAAATCAATAGCCATATTTGTATAATAAATGAATTAACTTTTTAGAAAGAAAGAAAATAAATAAAACGTATGTTTTTGGCAAGTAATTGCTATGACACTAAATATAAGTATTTTGAAAACTATATTACGTAAATAAAATCGAAAAATGTTTTCTAAAGGTATGTACGCTCGCACATATTCGCACTCGTCGAGCAAATTTTGAAAAATAAAATTTCGTACGCGACGTATAATACGACTATGCGACGTACAATACAAAATATTAAATCAGTAAAAAATAAATAAAAATAAAATAGTAGAAATTTAGGGGTTTTACATACTCACTCATTCAATCTCACTTTTTACTCCCACTTAGGACTAGTTTTAGGGGCTAGCTTAATGGATTTTGTAGGTGAAATAGCAGCTACTGATGTTGTTATTGTTGCTGTTCCTGCTGCTACTGCTGCTGTAAATGCAGCTGCTACTGCTGCTGTGTTGGGGGGGCAGCAGCCCCTTGGCCCCCCTAGCTGCTGCTATTGCACTTCTTCTTCCCCTCTTCTCCCCTCTCTTTCCCTTCTATTCTCCTCTCCAATTCTCTTCTATTCTCCTCTCTAAATCTCTCTAATATATAAATAAACACACACATACAAATCTCTCATTCATCCCCCTCTCTATATATTCAAATACAAACACAAGTATATATATACACACATATATATATAGGAACACACACACACACACACACATATATATATATATATATATATATATATATATATATATAGACACACACACAAACACACTAAATTTGAATATTACACCACATATTCACTAATACAAAATGAAGTTTAAGTGCCTAACCCACTTAGATACAAATCTAATTATTCTAGAAGTGTCAAAATTTGTGGGAAAACTGAAGGACACAAACATGGGGATCAATCCTACGGGGTCTAATCTAGTTATTATGATGAAAAAAAAGAATTAGAGAATAGGTTGTACCTATCGGGAGATGGATTCCCAATGGAAAATTCCTCCGACAAGGCTCCGACACAATGAATTGTTTAGGACACACCCTTCCACTTCTTGCTCCCAAAAGCTTGGAAAATCACTACTTGGGATAGAGGAAGAGTTCGATGGAAGAAAAATGGGAAGAAGAGATTTATTTTGAGATCAAATCTACGGATTTTTATTCTTTCCTTTTGAAAGAAACTTGGAGAAGAAGAAGAAATTTTGAAGTGGGAAGAATGGAAAGAAGGGGGGTGGTGGCCGGCCCTATGTGGAAGGGTTGGGACTTCTTTCTAATTACAAGTTTGCCCTTCCCTTTACTTACATGCTAAGTTAGCTTCCTAATTTGGTTTTGCGGGTTAGTTAAAACTAAATAAAAATCATAATTAAGCCTAAATACTCATGGGGGACTAGTCCAAACTCCTAGACCTAAATGTTAAGTTTGGTGGGCCATGGCTAATTAATGTGTTAAACACAACTCAAGTCGAAATTCTCCGGAGTCCCGAATTAAGTCGGAATGCGATGAAATTCGAACCTGACTCCTATAATCATTAAATATTAACATTCATTAAATAAAATTTCCAAAAATATTCTAAAATGGAAAATTACCATTTTACCCCTATCTTGGAAAAGTGAGGGTGACAATATCTAAGATCATTTTCCAAAATAAATATTTTGAAAGCCTAATAATTTCTAACCGAATATTTTTGTAATGCTAATAATAAGATTTCAAGAATAATTATTTCTACGAAAAGTAAATGATAATCGCCATCATAAATTCTAATTAGTTTTTTAAACACAAAAATAATGGAAAAAATCTTATACTAAATTTTAAGGAAAAATTTACTTGAAATCACGCAAAGTAATATAAACCAAAATTTAGAAGATTACATTCAACACAATATTTGAAAATAAATTTGCAAATCCTTTTGTCTAATATTTATAATTCTAAAAATCTATTTTCTAAATCAAATCATTTGAAAGTCCAAAATAATGATCAAAACATCTTCTATAATTTCAAGCATAAAAATATGAAAAATACTAAAATAAATTAGTACTTTCAAATTATGATTTTTAAACTGTATTTGGAAAGCCAACAAACAACAAAATATCTTTCAGAAAGCTTCGACAAAATCACCTTTAAACACAATATAAACACAATAGTTAAAATATATTAAAAAATAATTTTGAAAATCTCGGAAGAGTTACAAACACAGTGACAAGTCTTCAACTATCATAAAAGAACGTATATGAATGGACAACAAAAAGAAAGCAACAATTAATCGAGGCAAGTGCACTATTGTTTTATGTTCTTTGTATATTATAATGCCACTCTTCATTGAGTTTTTATTTACTATCTCGTTGAGACACGATTGTGACACGATATGACTTGTTTTATCATTGCTCGTTGTTGTTGTGTTAGTGAGTTGGAAGGAAAAGTGCTAAGTAGGTATGTGAACAAATTCCAATGAATGTTAATGTGGATAGCTAAGTCATACAACTCATGTATGGGTTAGCTGTACCTTATAAATATGGATAGCCATCGGTGTGATATGTCGTATAAGCCCAGCCATTCACATGTGGAAGGATATTTCACACACACTGTCTATTAGTCTTTACTTATCCAGATTCATTATCCAGTTGTCTTATTTATACATGTTCTTGCCAGTGGTCATCTTATACGTGTTTACTATTTCCAGTTCATATAAAATTTCCTTTATTGTTATATTGCATCTCTATCTACCTTTATTTTGTGCTGAGTTACATTATTGCAATATAGTTGTACTTTGCTGCTTTTCTGATTGGATACGTTGCATGTGACTTGCTATTTTGCCCTTGGGACCCTTCGGGTGGAGATAAAAACATATGAAGGCCAACCTTCGATTCTAGATTAGATTAGATAGTTTTTGAATTTAAATATTTAGCGGATTTGTTCCCGAATATTATTTTGATGTATTATTGGATTTATAAATAAATTAGTTATTGTGAATGAGAAAATAGATCAAATATTCTTTATTTAGTTTGAGATTATTATTGAGGTCTAGACATCGTACTAACGCTGATGCTGTGGCGTAGGCTAGATTTGGCTACGTACTCGTATCCTGAAAAGCGGATACGGGTCGTAACGAGTTTTTTTGGTGGCCCATGCAGGTCTGTTTTCATAAAAGTTTGCGAACTCGCGGTATTACCTATATTAGTCATACTACTATGAGCATGCGACTGGGAAGTGCTCATTCACAATTAAGATTGATTTAATTTCAGGAGAATGGCTAGGACTAGGTATACCATATGAAAGCCCTCATTTAATTTGACTGTTGGGTAGTTAAGGTTGCTACATAGGCCATATGATTTAGGTAGCAATTTATTGAATTCTAAACCTTGTTAGATAACTTGAGGCATTTTTATAGAAGGATATACTATTGTATTTTAATATGATGGTAGGATGAAAGGTGAGTAGTCTATTCGCTTGGTAAATTAGGCCTTTCTAGGATTCAATCCCTAACCTTGATAATTTATTCAAATTACCTTTTCTATTCTCTCTAAATATTATCATCATATCGTAAAGTACGTACTACTTATTTATTTCCTATTGTCCAAAAGTAATAATTTTTCTAATAGTCAATATTCTATTTCCATCCATTGAGTTTTGAGGCTAACCTGATTCAATTATCCATAATTAATTCTGAGTCATTTTTTGTTGAAATTTAAGACATATTTTTTTTCTCGATCCTTGAACATTAGAGAAATATAAATTAAAATTTTTGATTTCTTTTGTCTTCATACATAATCGATCGTTTGATTTCCAAAAACAATGATACTTTCACTTCAAGGACAGATACTTACACTTTTTCTATCATAATCAATTTGTTTAAATTTCTAGAAGCTCCTTTAAAAATTCTCATGGACAGAGTTGAAAGAATATTCAGTAAACTTACTATGGCAAGGATGCACACTGCAGTCATTTATCTAAAATATAGAGACTGCGGGTTCACTGTAGCCAACATGTCACGACCCGATCCCAAATTGTTGGGTCAAATCGGATCATGCCCAGCCTGCACCGTTGTGAGACGGCGGCAGTAAGCTGTTCTATATGCAAGTATTCACAACAACATTTATTTGTATTTGTCACAACACAAATTTATGAATATTTAAAAACTTTTTATTCAACAATTGAAAAGTACAAACTAAAACTGAAAGTACTGAAATAAAATACTGAAACCAAAATCTACAACTCCAACACAAATAAACTAGATAACAAGAAAAAAAACTAGCTAAACGGTCGGTTCATCAGCCTTTCGTTTTGCGTCCTCCAAGGGGGACTCTGGCAACACCACAGGATATAATACCGGATCATAGTAGCTATTGAACAATATCTCAGCATCATCAACATCACCTGTAGGGGTGATCCAGTCAGGAAAGGAGCAAGTATGAGTACATAATCCGACATTCTAAATAATAATGGAAAGATATAATTTTAAACAGTTGAAATACTTTGAACAATATTTTCCAGCAATTTTCAGCAATTCAGTATTTGAAACAATGTGATTTGAATAGGTAACGTCTATGACCGGCTTGGGTTGTACAATAGCATCCTAGCGACGCGATACGACTTATCCCCGTGTATAAGAGGGGTAAGCTCGTACAATAACAATATGCAATATGAGGGGTATTGGTCATAAACGCTACACTATTCCTCCAATATCCCCACAATCAATATTAATCAATATTTGAACTCTAGGAGAGGACCGTGTAGCAATGTGGTTTAAGCATGCAACATGACAATTACTAAATAAAATGCAGGAAAATATAACCGTAACTTGCCTTTGTTAAAGACTGGAACAGGATGTCGGTACCTGGGGAGGAAGTCAAATACGTCCTCAAAACCCTACAGTTGAGCACCCTGACTTAGAACCATAGAGGAAACCATATCTAGGTGTGCTTAGTTGTAATTTCTAGAAACAAATTCTAGTCAAGTTTTGAGTTATTAATTAATCTACAAAAAACTGTCTAACGTCGCGAGCTATGTTTGTTGTCATTTAATTGGATAAGCCTGTTACTGGTTTAATTGAGGAAGATAACAACTACTGATTAATTGGCAAAACTTTGTATTTTAATAGTATATATAAAACTAAATTTCTTTTAATAAAAAAATATGAATTTATTAATTTATTATTAGTCGGTATTTATTTTATTTAATGTGAGAAATCCTTATTAATTTTATACAAAAATAATTAATATTCAATTTAATTATGCGCCTAGCTACACAAACAACAGCCAGAAAATAAAAATAGAAAACCTAAGCTACACAATTACAGGGCCACAGAAAATAGAAGAAAAGCTGGGCTTATGCCCTTACAACAAATTAATTTAATTAAATTAATATCTGAGGCGAGCTCTGAGTGCCGTGAAACGGTCCAATCAGAAGGCCGAGGCCCTGCACCCAACATACTAAAAGCCAGTAACAAGTTCTAAAAATAAAACATAATTGTCACTACCACATTTCTACTTTGAGGGTATTTTTGACATTTTTGGGGTTATTTGAATTTATTAGAATTTATTTGAATTTATGGGGATTTTTAGGATTTATTTTGGAATTGTTTGAATGAGGGTTGATTAGGTTGACTTTGACTAGCTTTGACTTGATAGCCTAACCCTAGTTGAGTTTGGACTTAGTTGGACTATGAGACCCTAGGTTAAGTTAAGTTAACCATACTCTAGCTATTAGAATCAATTAGAAATATAGAGTTTTGAATAGAAAGCTTTTGATCACAAGTCATGACTTGTGATTTTTGAAACATTGTTTAGTGACTAAGCCCAACCCACTAGCAACCCTAACCCAAGCCCATACATGGCAGGCCACTTAACCCACCCTAGGGATTCCCCCCTTATAAATATTCTCCTAGAAATTAGGGCTAGTCTCTTTAGGAAGAACAAGTTTTAGAAAGAGGTATTTTCTCAACTTCAAAAATCCATAGAAATTCCATTTTAGCTCCTTTTTCCCTCAAACAAATTGCAATAGGTTTTAAATGAAGTGTTCTTGCTGTTGTTATATGATATTCTCATATTCAAACCAATTTGGAGAAGTTTGACTATCAAGAGGAACACCTCTCTTTAGAGCTTTTTGAGGATTTTGATACATAGAGGTAACTTTCTTTCTACACCATGAAATTCCGATTTTCTTGCATATTTGGAAAGCCCTAGGTCTACCCTAACTGTAGGTATGCCTAGACCTAGGTTTTGTGTCCATTTCGTATCCTAAATGGACACGTATCATTCCCTTTCTCTAAGTGTTTGATGAAATGTCCCAATGGACATTTCGATTTAATTTTTAGAAAGTAAATGAATAGGAAATTACTTTTTGATGTTGCTTAAGTATTTCTTTTGGTCTGAGAGTGTTGCTGTGTCTTGTCGTGTCAGATTCGATACTTGTACACGTGGGTGCGCGTGCGCGCGCAGGCAGTACGCGTGTCCTGCCACTCGGCGGCTTTTTCACTTCGGACACAGCACTAGGACACGCGAAACTCAACACACACTATGGGGCAATGACTGAAACCACGTGTGTCAAGTCTCATGTGTCCTCGTGTCGTATCGAGTGAGCACGAGGCTCTGCACTGGGTTTGGACTGACAGTTCAGTCTGGTTCATTTGACACTGATACGCTGTTCGTATCTCCTCTGGACACGTCGAGGACACGATTCAGGGTGCCCTAGTCCTACTCGACACTGGGACACGAGTAAAGGGTCTGTGTCGTGTCGTGTCACGTGCACGAGCTCAATGAACACGTGCACGATACTGTTTTTCCCACACTGTCCAGTTCTATATGCCTGTGTTTAAATTCCCATTTTAATTGGTTTAAATTATGATTTAATTGCCAATTAAGACCCTGGACATGTTTACTAACTCAGGATTAGTTGATTATTATATATTAGAATAGGTTTTGATCATAGAATAGGGATTTGACATGGGGAATTGGATTGTCACTGATACCCAGTTCTTGTATCCTCATTCCTATGATAATTTCCCGTTTTAAATGTTTAAATTATGATTAAATTGTCATTTTTAATTCCAGGACATGTTTAATAATCTCTGTTAGTTCGAATTTTACATATTAGATAGGTTCTTGTATTTAGGAATGGAATTTTGGACTGTTGGCTGATACCATTGATATATTCTGATCCTAAACCTTGGTTCATATTTCTTTAATCTGATTTTTTTATAATGTTTAGTTATCCAGTGATCCTAAATGTTATAGTTCATGATTAGTTTGATTTTACATTTAGATTAGGCTTTATGGCTCATTACCTATGAGTTTGGGTTTCGAAATATATATGACTGATACTTTCAACTTGGAATGTTTCATTCCCTTTTAATCTGTCAAATGGATTCCAATTCTTTTTCTTCATACTGAGAGATGATTTCCTTTCCTAGAACTGAATCTGAATGCTAATCTTATGCATTGTTAAGCTCACTGATTTGTTAGATTTCATGGTGACTGATTTCGAAATTGAGATATGCATTGATTTCCTTTCCTTCCTATTTTTTCTGATACTGAACTATAGGACTGGTTTTCTGATTTCTAGTTTTTCCCCCATTCCCTGTTAACTCTCACTCAATGACACACACACACAAGTTTTAATAGACTCAAACACTGTTGTGCACACCACAGTGACCCCCTCACACACATTGTTTTATGACACACTCTAGTCCTAACACACACACAGACCTTGACACACATACACACCCTCACTCTCTAAAACACAGCTACACTCTCACACATCAGTCTCTCACTCTCTACACACACACATGCCCTCTCTCTCTAAATATATATATGTATATATATAGACTATGTGTAAATCTATTTATGTATATATTGTATGTGAGTTCTATATAATGTAATGTATATATATGTATATGTATATTAGGTAATGTGTATGTATCCATGTATATGGCTACCCTATGTGTATAGACTTGTAGTGACTTGGTTTGAGTTGTGGTATGTACTAGCTAGTATAGGTTGTAAGGACTTGGTATGCTAGTATAAGCTAGTTTAGCCTTGTTTAGACTAGTATGGACTAGTTAGGCCTAGAATAGACTATTTAGACTTGTTTGACCTAATTTAGACTTAGTTGACCTAGTTTGATCATAGTTGACTTAGGTTTGACTTCTTGGTTGACCAAGGTTGACCAAGAGTTGACTTTGGTCTAGATTGACCTAGAATCATGTAGAATGCATAGTAGGACTTCATTATACCATTTTGGACTTGTTGTGACTTGTGTTATTCTGATTAGGAGCCAGATACCTCTCCTCGGACAGTACATTTCATCAGAACACTCAGATACCAGGCGAGTACATTCTCTGATCATTTCATATCTTGCTTAGAATTATATTCCTGCTTTAGATTACCTTACTTGATGCTGTCACGACATTATCACAGATTAGTGCTATATGGATCTCTTCATGCGATGTTATCCCCTCGGGAGCATCGGGTACATTGTGTCATGTGTATTTCACTTTTATCATGTACTCATGTGCTTTCACCATACATGTACACTCCTGTGAATCATGTACTCTCATGTTCACGGAGCCTTCATGTATACTATCACGTATACCCTTTCATGGGCCCCCATATGATAGCTTGTATAATAACATAACCTGCTTAGATCCTTGTGTATTGATTGGGGAACGGGGGAGTGCTAGTAGTCATGTGAACAAATTCCATAGTAGTGTAGATCATGTGAAACTCTTTAGTGTAGATCATGTACTAATCTGTTCTGTTCACATGTGCTATCATGTACTCTACATCACTATTGGTTCTCTATTTATAGTAGATATTTCTATTACAGTTCTCTCTATCTGTTTACATATTTTATTTCTTTCAGATCATGTATCTTACTCTACTGCATGTTTATATTTTCTAACCTGCTATGAACTGTTGAGATGTATTGTGCTCGCTCATGTCCTGACTGGACCTGTTGAAAATATTACAGAGGACGAGGAGGAGGCCTGTGTGGATACCTTCTACGGGGCAGCCCTAGACGACACTTGCGAGCTGGACCCTCAGGAGGACCCAGCTCTAGCTGAGGACATTACCTCCATTGCCTAGACTAGCTTAGTTAGGCTTATCTTATTTTATGTTGTCTTCAGACTGTTTAGCTAGACTTTATTTCTGTTTAGAGATTCTGAGTTGTATATATTCTTTCATATTCAGTAGCTGAGATTTGTACTCTGGGTATTTGCTGGGATATTATCTTAGACTATTTTATCATCTGTATTTCCTTGAGTTCTATATCATATCGTGCTATCTCTTCCTTAGTTGTGATTGAGTTTACTTCTATCATGTCACCCCTATTCGGGGAGTATAAACTGCTTAGTATTATATTGTTACATGTATATTGACCTAGGATAGCGTTCTACCGCCGACACTGCGACATAGGCTGGACGTACCCACGTCTCGTGCCCTTACTCTAGGGTGCGGGTCGTGACAATAATATAATTTAAATATAAATTATAGAAAATGGACGTCTCAGACTTGGTCTTGCAATCTCACGTTGCTGGCTTACGCCTCAACGTACAGGAAATCCTATAGCGTTTGCGTTTCGCCAAGGCTCATCCGACCGATACAGTCGTCGCCTAACAGGGGATACCAAACTCACAAAATCCACAAAACCAAACCAACAAAACCAATTTTGGAAATCACTTGCAAATACCGGGTATAAAAACATGTTTTAATTTAATAAACTTATTTAATAGTAATAATTTGAAATATTTTACTGAAAATTTGGGCAGCACCTCCTCTGTAACTAGGACAACCTAGCCACGAGGCGGTACCGATCCACAACACCAAATCAACGTCCCAACCCAGGGAACCAAACACACCAACTAAAATATGAATATCTGACATCCAACCCACGGGTATAATTCGCATAACTTATAAACCACCAAACTAAAACCGAAAGTAAAGTACAACATAAGACGAAGATAACCAACCATGGAAAATACACACAGCAAGGGAAATAGCCAACTACGCAAGTACTCATAGCGAGAAAAAATAGCCAAATCGAAGAACTACGCCGCGGCATAAAACAAATGTGCGTATCCCCCTAACAATCATACTCAAAACCGATCCCCGGTACGGGGTCGAGACCCGTCATCACCGATTAACTACGAAAGGGACACATGGACACAAAATTATACCTCAGTTGCTCGGCTAGAGCTCTCGGATGTAAGAATAGGGAAAAGAAATAATCCGTGTAGACTTAGAACAGTCCAGGAACACGCGGACAGCAAAAATCGGCTCGGAATAGCGCACAGGAGGTGCGAACAGCAGATAGGGGCCCGGAGGTATGGGACAGGGGCGGTGCACGGCTTCGGCGTGGGGCGGAGTGCTGCGGAACTCGGGCAGCCGTTGGGGCGGAGCCGACAGGGCTCGGGGGCACGCCGGGGAGGCGCTGGCCGGGCGGGCATGGGGACAGCAGATCGGCTGCTGGATACGCGCGAGGGGCCGAGGACGAATGCTGGCACGTGGGGCACGGCCTAGACGGCGCGGCCAGGTGGCCGGCGGGCTACTGCGCTGGCAGCGAGCACCGACGTACGCACGGGAAGGCCGGGAATGGCCGGGCGGGGCCGGACAGCTTACTGGTCGGCTGTCGTATGCGCGGATGTGCGCGAACTGGCGGGGGTGCACTGGTGGCACACTGGCCGATCGACGCGAGGTCGCCGACGGTCGACGGGAGACGGCGAGGGCTGCCGGGGGTTGCGGTCGGCCGGGAGACGGTGCGCGTGGGCGCTGGAACGGCCGAGAGGTGTGGTGATGGTGGTGAGATGCTGCTGATGATGATGATGATGATGATGGGTTTGATGATGATAGTCTTGGAGAGGAAGAGGAGAAGGGATGATGATGTGGTTGGTTAGAGTGTGAGGGAGAGAGAGTTTTAGTTTGAAAGAAAATGGTAGTGATGAGGAATTTTAGGGAGATGAGTGGACGTGGGGGAAGGGTGAGAGATAGTGAAGGGAGTGCTGATAGCTATGTGTACGTGGAAGAGGGGGTGAGTGAGTCATCCGAGAGAGAGGGGGTTTTACTGAATAGGATTTTAAGTTTTTTTTCCTTTATTCCAACTAATATATATATATAAACATATTGGTATATATAATTCCAAGTAAATTAAAAAAAATTTCATAGGATGGATCGGAAAACGGGATTCGGGTTCAGCTCGGGGTCGGACCCCGGACACGGGATCGGGATTGGCAAACAATCAAAGATCCAATAATCATTTTAAAAAATAAAATTTTTCTAACCGAATAATAATAATAATAATAATAATAATAATAATAATAATAATAATAATAATAAGACTAAAATTCTAGCTAGAAGTCTAGGACTATTCTGACAAAACAAAATCTGACAATTAACCCAAAAATGCAATAATTCTAATTATCCAAAAATTCTAGAAAAACCAGGTTGCGGGTTTTACACAGCAGCTCACTGGCGAGGCATGACCCCTAAGTTGAAGTAGTTTCTGGTATGCATAAGTTTTCAAATATTATTAATATTATTAATATTATGTCCTAATTGCACCATTTTGATCTTTTGAGTTATGTCAATATTGGATAAAGTTGACAGAATATTCAGTCACCTACTATTATTTGAGTTATGGAACCAAGAGTCCACTGCAGCCAGGTGTACACTAGCGGGGCATGATTTCTCGATAAAATGACTTCAGATATACTTACAGTTTTCAGATACTATAGAAACTATATCATTATGGCATATGACTATTGATTTTTATGGTTCACAAATTTTTGCACTCTTCTTTATTTCTTATCTTTCTATTCTCGAATCGCCATTTGGTTTCCTAGTAATCATTTAAACCTATTTTGATTCCATTCCACTAGATTCATAATCACATATAGATTTTGATTCTATGAGCGTGCCTAAATGATTTTGGTTAAGCAGTTTATTGTGCCAAAATGATTTTGATTTTGATCATTCTTAAATGATTTTTGATCGTGACTAGACCATTTTGACTATATTTTTGATCATGCCAAATCGCATCTTTCCTTAGGCATTTAATTCTTTTCGTGATCATGCCTAGCTGATTTTGATCATTAATTGTGTCCTTTTTAGACTTGATTATATTCTCACTACAAGAAAAAAAAAACTTCTTTTACAACGTTCCATCTGCAATACTTCCTATAAACGTTGTTAAAAGGTGGGGTCTTCTACAACTTTTATAGTAAAAATGTTATAAAATACACGTGCAAACAATATTTTATGTTCAAACGTTATGGCTTCAACAACGATCATTCACAAAAGTTGTGTATGTCTTCAACAACATTTTATTAACATTGTAATATTTATTAATTTTGATAACGTTTATTTTTAGTTGTCAAATGTTATTTATTTTGACAACATATTTAAAATATTATGAACATGTCATGTTCGACAACGTTTATCAAATGTTGCAATTTTTTATATTTTACAATGTTTATTTGATGTTGTAAAATTAATTTTATTTTACCACTAATTTGGCTAATAATCTGATCATTAATGACCGACTTAACCCACAAAGAAGTGGTTAGTTCTTATTGGAATTGCACCTGGCACTCCAGAGGTATAATCAAAATTCTATGCATTCTTAATTTCTTTCCCAATGACAAGTTTTAAATTAATTTGAAACTTTATAGCTCACTTTATTTTGTTGGAGAGTTTTATGCAGTCTTTGCAAATTCAAAGTGAGAAGAATGATTCCTAGGAGTGAGAAGAATGATTCATGCCTACATACTTTGTAGGGGAGACATTCTCTTCATTTTGTTGTTGTTTTCACGAAAGGGAAAACAATTAGCATTGATAGATAGACTATAAATATTTATTTTAAGGAAAAAAAACTTGTTCTGTTGTTAGTTGTTCCTAATCCTTGTTTATTATTTTATATTCGTACCTAAAAAGCAGCTAGAATGTCAGTTTTTGTGTCACGTCCCGAGTCGACAAACCGTTTGTCCCGGTAGTATTATGCCGAATCGATCGTCCTCGCTGAGGCGTGATGTCATACGAGTCTGGAATTTGCACTCGTACAAGGCAAGAACGTTACGTTTGATCATTATATTGAAACACCAAGTTGAAACTTCATAAATCATATCAGAATTTAACACGCAGTTTAGGAAGATAGAAATATGCTTTTCATTCATAGCTTGCAACGAAGTACAAGTCGTAGTTACATTGGATGCTGTTGCGGCTACATTGATTAGAACAAAAAAAATATACTCGGCAAGCTGCCTGAATTAATACTTGTCATTCCATACATTCGCCCCTTTATACATAAGCGATGAATTGGCTTCAAAATACTTCAGAATAGGAAGAGCTTCAAAATGTCTCTCCACACTTCAGTTTAGAGCTCCCGTCGCACCTGGGGAGTTGGAGAGGGATTAGCACACTTGCTAAGTGGACGAGACGAACCCACTCGTCTAAACCGACTTTGATTGTTAAGGTAGGCATACTTTAGAGTTTTCTTTCTATTTAGAACTAAATGAATTCAGTTCATGTCGATAGCCATTTTTGATGTAATAAAGCATACAATAAAACATAACGATTTATCACATTTCTTACCACGACCATGCTCGTCCCTACATAAAAACAGAGATAATACTTACTACATGCATAAGACAATAAGTAAACATGCTACTATCTTATATGTGCGGTCACTGGTGTTATACACCACTTGGGACTATCTCAACGACATTTTGGCTCGTTCAGTCTAGGTTGCAAGCCTGACTGACGGTCCTGCAATGCATCAGTTCCGAAGCACGATTATTCATTCCGCCTAGGTCGATTCGATACCGATGCCCCGGATACCGATTCGAGAAAAATCAAACTTGTGCACAAGTTGTCCATGACCATGCCAAGGCGTGAACAATTTAATATATGTAAACAGATTTGTATAGCACGGACAGTATTGAACGGCATTATCATTTCTTCCAACTCATGCAATGATTCATTTTCCTCAAAGCTGTACTTTCGATTTAGCGTCTCATAGGTACCAAATTGCTCAAGGCATCATAAGCCACGATCGACATTTTATATTATTTTGTAGCACGTGAAATAGTCTATCTTTTTATTAGAACCTTAAACTTTCTCATTTTGGTACGAAACTTATATTTTAAGAGTAGATTACTCTAAATCGATACATTTTTTTTGAGTTCTTGATCTTAGTGGATTGGCATGCATTTAACTTAGCATCGTCGATTTGAATAAGTTCGAGGCAAAGGAATTTTGTTTGTGGGATAGAGTAGAAAAGAATGGGCCGAATCACCCACCAAGTACTTTGATCGTGCCGACCGTCGAAGCGCTTCACAACGTTCAAGCTTTAGTTACGCGAGCTCCTGTAATGGCACCAACACTTAGTTAGAATTCTTTCTTTATTCCTTCACTTTGAAATTCGTAGATTACATTCAGAAAATGATGCAAAAGTACTTTCATCAAAACCAAGCGGCAAAAGCTCCAAGAAAACCAAACAGCAGTCCGGTCCCGTCGAAGGGACTCTTATATAGAGCTCACTTGTCGAGACGCAGCCTGCTGCATCTTGGACTTATTCTAACAGAAGTCATTCCATTAATTGGATCGATTCTCGTAACATTCATCCAAATCGATTTGATCGATACCACAAGGAGTTATCGTTTACCAAGCTCAACAATCGAGTCAGATGGCCATCTAAGTTCCTAGCCGATCTGACTCGGCACGAACATATTACGGAGTCCGCCGCCTATCGGAAGCGGGGCTCTATATAATATACTACTAAGAAAAAGTTTTATTTCGAAATTTAAGAACAAGGGTCTGACCTTAAATTAGGCAAACAAGGAAGGGTACTTCTCCTTCATCTCTGTCTCTATTTCCCACGTCGACTCTTCAACTGAATGGTTCCACCAAAGCACGCAGACTAAGGACATCGATCGATTTCGTAATACCTTCTCCTTATGGTCCAAAATTTGAATAGGCTCCTCCGAGTAAGACAAGTCAGTACGTAGCTCCAACTAATTGAAGCTAACCACGTGACTTGGATCGTGCACGTATTTTCGAAGTCGTGAAATATGGAAAACATTGTACACATCAACCAAGACAGGAGGTAGTATGATCCGATAAGCAACCATTGCAACTCGTTCGATGATCTCGAAGGGGCCTATAAATCTCGGGGTCAATTTGCCTTTAACGTCAAACCGCATCACGCCACGCTTGGGCGTTACTTTCAGAAATACATGGTCCCCGACCAAAAACTGTAGCGATCGTCGACGAAGATTTGCGTAGCTCATTTATCGACTTTGCACGATATAGAGTCTATCTCGGATCAAGCAGACCTTTTCGACGGCCTGCTCTACCAGTTCCGGTCTGAGCACTTGTTGCTCTCCGACATCGTCCCAGCATATTAGAAAATGACACTTCCTCCCGTAGAGCGTTTTATATGGAGCCATCTTAATGCTCGATTGATAGTTGTTGTTATACGCAAACTCCACAAGCGACAAATGTGTATCCCAACTAGCCTTTAAATCGATTGCACACAGACGCAATATATCCTCTAAGATTTGATTTACCCTCTCCGTCTGACCGTCAGTCTGGGGGTGGTACGTAGAACTAAAATTTAGTTTGGTCTCCATCGCCGCTTGTAGACTCATCCAAAAATGTGATAGGAATCGCCCGTCTCTGTTCAAAATTATTGAGGCCGGTACCCGGTGCAGTCGAACAATCTCGTCGATATAGATTTGCGCTAATCGATCGATGCTTCATCCTACTTTAATTGCGATAAAGTGAGCCGACTTGGTCAATCTATCAACAATGATACAAATTGCATAATTTTTTCGCGGCGTCTTCGGAAATCCTACAATGAAATCCATCGAGATGTTGTCCCACTTCCACTCGGGAATGACGAGGTTCTGCAGCTCTCCGCCTAGCCTTTGGTGTTCTGTCTTCACATGCTGATATGCCATGTACTGTGACATGAAAGTAGCCACGTCTTTCTTCATGTCGTGCCACCAAAAGTTTATGTGCAAGTCCTCATACATCTTGGTGCTTCCAGGATGTAACGAGTACTTCGCATAATGTGCCTCCGTCAGAATTTATTTTCTAAGTTCGGCAGTTTCAGGAATACAGAGCCTTCCTTTTAGTCGCATTATCCCGTCTCTGTCTTTCACAAAGTCAGTCACCCTTTCTGTTGAAATCAGCTCGCACATCTTCTTCAGGAATGAATCGCCTTTCTGTGCGGTCTTTATTTTGCTAAGCAGGCTCGACCCTAGCTTCAACTGAGCTAGGTGCAGGTGTCGATACTCAATTCCGAGTTCGATACCCATCGCTTTAAGGTCTTGCCATATCTCATTATTTAGGGCTAGTGATCCCATAAACATTCTGCTCAGCACGTCGGCTATGACGTTTTCCTTGCCCGGCTTATACTCGATCGTTAGCTCGTAATCTTTTATGAGTTTGAGCCAACGTCGCTGCCGTAAGTTGAGTTCTTGTTATATAAACAAGTATTTCAGGCTTTTATGATTTTTGTAGATTATGCAAGCCATACCATAGAGGTAGTGCCGCCAAAGTTTCAATGCAAACACGATCGTCGCCAATTTTTGGTCATGTATGCTGCTTCAACTGCCATGAAGCGTAGGAGATGACTTTATCTCTCTGCATGAGTATGCACTCGAGGCCAGTTTCCGATGCGTCGCTGAATATCTGAAAGCCTTCTGGACCATCTGGAAGTGCAAGGATTGGAGCTGAGACGGGCCGTTGCTTCAACTCTTGAAAGCTGGATTCACTGTCATCACTCCATTCAAATACTACTCCCTTCTGGGTGAAGTGAGTCAGAGGCGACGCTAGTTTTGAAAAGCTCTGCACGAATCTTTGGTAGTAGCCTGCTAAGCCCAGAAAACTCTGAATATCGCTAGCCGAGGTAGGTCGTTTCCAATCTACCACTGCTTCAATCTTCTTTGGGTCCACCGCGACACCTTCGGTAGAGATTACATGTCCGAGGAATGTCACACTACTCATCCAGAACTCGTATTTACTCCGCTTGGCATATAATTTGTTTTCACGCAGAGTCTGTAATACCGTCTTCAAGTGTTCTACATGCTCTTCTCGATTCTTTGAGTAGATAAGGATATCGTTAATGAACACGACTACAAATTTATCGATTTGGGGTCGGAAGACTCGGTTCATCAGATCTATGAAAGCGTCTGAGGCATTCGTCAAACCAAACGGCATGACTAGAAATTTATAATGATTATATCGAGTGCGAAAGGCAGACTTTGATACGTCATCAGACTTGATCTTCAACTGATGATAGCTGAATGAAGATCGATTTTTGAAAATATTGACGCGTCTTACAGTTGATCAAACAAGTCATCAATTCGTGGTAAGGGATACTTGTTCCGTACGGTCACCTTGTTGAGTTCACGATAGTCAATGCATAGTCGCATCGATCCATCCTTCTTTTTCACAAGCAGTACGAGAGCTCCCCACGGAGAGATTCTAGGGTGAATAAATTTGCGGTCTAGCAACTCTTGTAATTGCACCTTCAGTTCTGCTGGAGCCATTCGGTAGGCACTTTTGATATCGGCCGTGTATTCGGAAAGGTGTCGATGCTGAATTCTATTTCTCGATCCGGCGACATCCCAGGCATCTTGTCAGGGAAAACGTCGGAGAAATCTGCCACAACATCATTCTATATTGTGTCTGCAATATTATTCCTCGTATCTTGAATTGGTGCCAAGTATTCCGTACAGCCGGAACGCAACATACGCATCACCGAGATTGCCGATACCATCATTGCCGTCTTCAAGACCAAACCACACGAATATGAGAACTCTGTCTTGCCAGAAAGACGAAATACAACTTTTTTCTCTGCGCACTCGATTGTTGCATGACAAGCGCCCAACCAATCCATGCCCAGGATTATGTCGTACTCTTTGATGTCTAGTACGATGACATCCAAAGATAGATTTCTTCCCCCGATACAAATGTGGCCATTCCTACAAATAAAGTTCGCATGCATATTGACTCCCGATGGAGTGCTCGCTAATGTTCATATCTAGTGATTGTATGGTTACTTTATTTTCTTTCACATAATCAGCAGATATAAAACTATGCGTTACACTCGAATCAAATAGAACCCGAGCAGGTATATTTTTAGAGTAACATACCTGTTACAATAGTATCGAACGCGAATGCCTCATCCCGAGTTAATGCATAAACTCGGCCTTGAGATTCATGGCGTTGATTCTGCAGGTTCACGGGCACCGCATTTGCGCCTTGTAGTATAGGCGCTTTATATTGATTCAGAATATTCCGTGGTGGGTTGTGTTGATTCGAAACATTTCTCGGACAATGTGTAGCTATATGGCCTACCTCACCACACTTGTAGCAAGATCTTGTAACGCAATCAGTTATTCGGTGCCCATGCCTACCGCATCTGTTACAGTGTTATCCGCCATGGCCCCTGTTATCAAATGTGTTCGAACGTTCTGATACTCTCGATCCCCCAGCGTCGTTAGGATGCTTGTTGAAGTTGTTACGGACGACAGGCACGGCTCTTTGCGACATACGACCAAAGATACGCTCACTATTAAGAGCGGCATCGTAGGATTCACGGTAGGTTCGACACCTTTGATTCATGACATCCCTTCGCAGTTTGTTAGGCCTTGTTGAAAACGTTCACACCAGGCTTCCTTGTTGGGTAGAAAGGCACCGGCAAACTTTGCGAGTTTTGAGAAGTTCGAGTCATAATCATTAACAGTCATATTCCCATGTCGTAACATCATGAACTCATCTTCTTTTTGACGACGGACAACACGAGGAACGTACTGCTCAAGAAATGCTTCCTTTAATATTTTTCAGAAAATTGTGGTGTCGGTATCGGCTTCATAGATTTCCTACTTCTTAGTTGCCCACCAGTCATAAGCCCTCAGTTGTAGTTGTAACGTCGCACATGTTACCCTTTGGGACCCTTCAATGCTAAGCAGATTAAATAAGTCCTCAATCTCCTCGAGCCACCCCTCTATCACATCAGGCTCTGCTCGGCAATTGAATTTAGGTGGATTCATTTTGCGGAACTCATTTGCTTTGAACAAGGAAGAAGAGTTTATCATTTGCGGTTGAGCTTCTTCCTCGACTTCATCTTGAACATCTTGCCTCTCTTCGGATACCACGATCGTTGCTTTGGTATTGCTCACTATCTTGCTTACGCTCTACATTAGGTCGTCCATTTGCTTCTGCTACGCACCAAATTGGGCTTTGATTTGCATCTAAAGCTATTGCTGCTGCAGCTCTATCAATTGCAGCATTTTCTCCATCGTAGCCTCGCTATGGCTAGCACCCTTTGAACTCGACGAACTATCCACGGCGTTGGTTACTGTGCCGGGATTATTTTATTTTCTTTGTCATTCCTACAAACAAAGTAAACCCGTTAGTATTTTTCAAAATATGTACGGGATTACTTGTGTGGAACTTTTATTTTACGTAGCATGTTGACAAGCATTCAATCGAGCAATCTCAACGAACATTCCAACAATGAAACAGTTTTCAAAAGTCCGAAAAAACATAACTGTGCTCTGATACTAATTTGTCATGCCTCGAGTCGACAAACCGTTCCCCCGGAAGCATTATATCGAATTGATCGTCCTCGCTAAGGCGTGATGCTGTAAGAGTCTAGAATTTGCACTCGTATAAGGCAAGAACATTACGTTTGATCATTATATTGAAACACCAAGTTGAAACTTCAAAAATCACATCAGAATTTAACATGCAGTTTAGGAAGATAGAAATACGCTTTTCATTCATAGCTTGCAACTAAGTGCACTTCGTAATCACATTGGATGCCGTTGCAGCTATATTGATTGAAATAAAAGAAATATACTCGATAAGATGCCTGAAGTAATACTTGTCGTTCCATACATTCGCCTCTTTATACATAAGCCTTTGATGAATTGGCTTCAAAATACTTCAGAATAGGAAGAGCTTCAAAATGCCTCTCCGTACTTCAGCTTCAATTTAGAGCTCCAGCTGTACCTGGGGAGTTAGAGAGGGGTTAGCACACTTACTAAGTGGACGAGACAAACCCACTCGTCTAAATCGACTCTGATTGTTAAGGTAGGCACGCTTTAGAGTTTTCTTTCTATTTAGAACTAAATGAATTCAGTTCATATCGATAGCCATCTTTGAAGTAATAAAGCATACAACATAACGATTTATCATAGTTCTTACCACGGCCGTGCTCGTCCCTGCATAAAAACATAGATAATACTTACTACCTGCATAAGATAATAGGTGAGCATGCTACTATCTTATATGTGCGGTGACTGGTGTTACAAACCACTTGGGACTATCTCAACGGTATTTTGACCCATTCAGTCTATGTTGCAAGTATGACTGACGGTCCCGCAATACATCAGTGCCGAAGTACGATTATTCATTCCCCCTAGGTCGATTCGATACCGATGCCCCTGATACCGATTCGAGGAAAATCAAACTTATGCACAAGCTCTCCATGACAATGCCAATGCGTGAACAGTTTAATATATACAAACAGATTTGTATAGCACGAACAGTATTGAACGGCATTATCATTTCTTCCAACTCATGCAACGATTCATTTTCCCCAAAGTCGTACTTACGATTTAGCGTCCCGTAGGCACCAAATTGCCCGAGGCGTCATAAGCCACGATCAACGTTTCATATTATTTTGCAGCACGAGAAATAGTCTATCTTTTTACTAGAATCTTAAACTTTCTCGTTTTGGTGTGAAACTTATATTTTCATAGTAGATTACTCTAAATCGATACATTTTTCTCGAGTTCTTGATCTTAGTGGATTGGCATGCATTTAACTTGGCATCGTCGATTTGAATAAGTTTGAGGCAAAGAAATTTTGTTTACAGAACAGAGTAGAAAAGAAGGGGCCGAATCACCCACCAAGTACTTTGATCGTGCCGACCGTCGAAGCGCTTCACAACGTTCAAGCTTTAGTTACACGAGCTCCTGCAATGGCACCAACACTTAGTTAGAATTCCTTCATTATTCCTTCGCTTCGAAATTCATAGATTGTATTCAAAAAATGATGCTAAAGCACTTTTATCAAAACCAAGCGGCAAAAGCTCCAAAAAAATCATACAGCAGTCTGGTCCCATCGAAGGGACACTTATATAGAGCTCACTCACTGAGACGTAGCCTGCTGCATCTAGGACTTATTCCAACAGAAGCCGTTCCATTAATTGGATCGATTCTCGTAACATTCGTCCAAATCGATTTGATCGATGTTGCAAGGTATTATTGTTTACCAAGCTCAGCGATCGCGTCAGATGGCTATCTAAGTTTTCGAGCGATCTGACTCAGCACAAGCATATTACGGAATCTGCCGCCTATCGGAAGCAGGGCACTACATTTTGTAACCTTGCAGATGCAGTGTAAAACCCCTAAATTTCTACTATTTTTTTATTAAAATTAGTACTGATTTAAAATTTTGTATTGTACGTCACGTAGTCGTATTGTACGTCGTGTGCGAAAGTTCGTTTTTCGAATTTGTTCGACGAGTGCGAATATGTGCAAGCGTACATATTTTAGAAAAATATTTTGTTCTATTTTTATAGTTTCAAATAATATAATAATTAGTTTTGCTATCATTTCTAAACTTGTTATTCGTACGTCATTTCTAAAAATTATTAAATATAAAATAATATTTTTGTATACTAGAAAAGCATAATTATGTAAAGAATATTTTTACATACATATACTTCGTAATTATTTATTAGTCTATTTTAAATAAAAATATAATTTTCGAGATTTATTAATATTAATATTTTATTGTTCAAAAAGATATTTGAAAATATTTATTATTTTCGAAATTATTATTAATAGTATTTTGGAAAAAATATTTGGAAGTTATTGTGGCCATTTAAATCGTGATTTGATTTTTGGATTTATTTAAATAGATATCCATATTTAGAATTTGATTTATCCCATTGATTTAAACTAAAAATTTAATTTGATTTAAATTAGATTTGATTTGGATTGGATTTATTGAATTAAATTAAATTATAGGTTGAATTATCTATTATGGGGTTTAAACTATTCCTAACCCATATCTAATTGGGAATTCCTACATCCTATAAATAGGCAGGTACTCCTCCATGTATTTCTACCAATCACAAATTACTCTAAAAATTTTCTCCACACGTGCGTGCATCGTGTCCGTGCCAACCCAAGCCAGCGTACACCGTGTCGGTGTCAATCTTATTCCAGCTATTGTACAGTTATCCATCCCCGTCGTGTTAAACGCCCCCGACACGAAGTAATACATCTCCTACTCCTCTGCCATTCTCCAGACACCTCCATTATCGTCACCTCTGCCATCATCGCCACCACCCTCCGCTACTTCCCGATCAACTGCCCCTGGTAAACCACAGCAACTACCTAACCACCACCCGAACACCATTTTCCCGACAGCCACCAAACCCTAACTCCGGCAGTGACTGCCCCCATAGCCACTAGAAAAACAAAGCATAGATAAATGAAACCGAAAACCTCACCTCGCTCGCCGTGCCAGGCCGACGAAATTTGCCGACCTCCGCAACCGGAGAACCACCCGCCGATCCAGATTCAGACCGCTGGTGCCACAACCACCGGGATCGCCGCCGCGTTCCCGAAACCCGCACAGCTCCTTCTCCGCCGCCACGTGCGCTTACACCCGCTGTCGCGTGTCCGACCGCTCGCAACCGCGAGCGCCTCAGCCGACCCCCGGCGAGGATCGACCCCGCACCACCAGCACTGCCAATCCTCCGCCGCCGAAGCGTTGCTGACATCCTTCTCCACCACCGCACGCGGATCCACGCCGTGCAGCCCCGACGAGCGGCGGTCGCCGCAGTCCTTCGCCGTACCGTCCCGAGACTGCCGTCCCAGTTTAACGGCAAGCCGCGGCCACCTCTGTACCTCGACCGCACCCCGGATCTGGAGTCGCCGCCACAGAGAACCCCGACCGCCTACACGCCACTTCGCTCCGGTAACCCCCTTCTTCCTTTCCGCGGATCCGACCCGAATCAACGTCCGCCCGGCCTCCTCTCTCCGCCGGCTCGACGAGCCTCCACTAGATCCGGGGCGGAGCACCGAAGCCCCCGTCGCCGAGTAGGCGCCGCAGTCGATCGTGTGGTGTCTTCCCTGGATGGATGTCGACCGTGAATCGCTCCCATGCCGACCGCGTCCCAGTGCCTCCGCTTCCTGAGAGCAGCGGCGCCAACCGCCGGCACCTGAGAACCACCGCCCTACCCGCCGTCGGGTAAACCCTCACCCCCTCTTCTGTCCACCTCTCTCTCTCTCTTTCTCTCTCTCTCTCTCTGAGTAATTTTGGGGGAGGGGAGAAGTAAGTATAAGAGTTTATATTATTAATATTATTAATATTATTTTTACTAAAGTTATTATTATTATTATTTATTATTATTTATTATTATTATTACTATTATTACTATTATTATTATTATTATTATCATTATAGTTATTATTATTATTATTAAAATTATTAAAAGGGAATGTGGCTGTATAGTTTTATTATTATTAATAATATCTTTAACTTGATTTTGGTAATTGTATATTAGAATTTTATAATTATTAGTATTAATTTGAAATACAAGTATACATATATATATATAAGTTTTACTACCACTAGTATTGTATTTACCAAGTATTATTATTATTTTAAATTATTTTTACAAAACATTAAATTTAGTTTTATTTTTCTAATATGAAAATGTTGGACTAGTAAATCATAAATTTCAAATTACTATACAATAGACATTTTCAAGTATTTCTCCAAAATTATTTTTACTAGAAAATATGGTTTTCTAAAGTATTACAAATATCACTTTCTAAAAAAATAGTGTAGTTATTCGTTTACTCCCTTTCATTATAGCCATTGACCATGACTACTCACATCTTTTATTTTCTCGCAAATATCGGACTCTTACACATCGATCTTCGCTATTGGACAAAACGGAACATGTCAGAACATTACCACACCAGGCGTCACCCCAGGCAAGACACCTTGCCTTTACTGTTTAAATTTCCTGCTCAATAACAAGCATGTTGTGTTTATTTTCAAGTTGTTTTCCTTTTAAATTATATGTAGATACAAATTACTATATTTTATGCAATTGACTTAGAGTTAAGGGACCACCGTATGTTTAAGTGCATCTCATAAACTGTCACGATGTGCCACGGGTTATGTGTGAGCTGCGAGTCGCATATAGCTTCGAACTTGCGTATCGACCGTACATCGGTGCGTAAAGGCCGTACGTTAGGATGTAACTGCTAATAGATTTTTGTAGAAGACATGGCAGTTATTAAGGATTAAACAGTGTCGTGGAGTCGACGCCTGTATAGTATCATGGGGAGGAAAGAAGACAGTTATTAGCGTAGGGGCTACATGTTCAGTACACACATAGATTTGGGCCGATAGTGTCTCGGATGAGCGCTACTTACTGCCCCGGGGCCGATAGTTCTCATATGGGAACTACTTTCGGCCCATAATTGATAGTGCCTCTTATGAGCGCTACCTACTACTACTCTCTCTCCATCTACGCTGAACACCTAAGCTCCTGCGTAGAACGTTGTCTTCTCAAAGTGTACATCACATAGAATGGTTAGGAACCTTTACTCGTGCATACTTTTCTGTTGAGCTTTATTTATTCAGTTTATCGGCATGATATTATGTGTCTTGTTACGTCCCTCTGAGGACCTGGTTTTTCCCCAGGTGTGTGTTTTCATGATTTCTTGCAGGTGCTCTAGCTAAGGCCATGACTTGCGCTCTATTCCGTCGTGATGATTACTCTTGGATTCGTCACTTGCTCTCGCTTGCTAAATTCTTTCCTTGTATATTTTTCCATATTTAATTTGGTTGGTAGTGGACTTTGTCTCCACCCAACAGTTGTGTACATGACAAACTCAAAGTTTCGTTTATATTATTATTTATCTTTGTGGATGAGATTTAATGTCTTGGCTTTCTACATTTACAGCTTAGGTATATATACGAGTCGTATATTTACTCGTATGTATACAGCTGGCATGATACATATCTAGTCTCAAGTATTTGGGACTGGGGCATTACATATTTTTGTGGTGGCCCATGCAGGTCAAATTTGCCGTATCGGTTACATGACTGTACCGAACTGGCCTACAATATAGGATTAGAATCTAGAATCTCATCCACCTACTTGACATCCTTTCTTGACTTCAAATTTTGAACTCTCGTTGAGCTCCTTGAATTGCATCTTGCTTGACCCCTTCTACCGTAAATTCATAGTTTCGTGTTTAGTAAGATGACTACACTAGTATATGCCCATAGGTTAAACACATGGCTAGATAGATTGCATTGACAATTAATATCCATTGAGGTTATATTTGAGTATAAAGACATTTATTTTTTCTAGAGATATGATCATAAGGATTAGTTAATTCCAAGTTGGGTAGTAGCATATTACCGCCATCAAAGGATAGTTGAAATTTTATTTTAAATTTACAAGGTGGTATACACAAGAGGATAGCTAGATCGAGAAAACAAATTTTTTTATGAATTTTGAAATTGTGAAATATTTATGAATTATTAGGGATATGAAACCAATTTGAGAAATATCTTGAGATTTATATTGTGACACTTGATTTATGGTGGATATCTCAAAATTATTTAAAAAGTTTTAATTTTGTAGATGACTAGAGAGACGAAAGTTTAGAAGGAAAAGAACTTGAGGTTTAAAATTTGCGCATACGAGTTATAAGTTTATTTAAATTTTGAAGAGATGATGGAAAAAAATGTTTTAATTTTTTGGAAGATCTCGACTTTGAAGGAAAAATTCAAATTTCAAATTTTGTCCTATGATCTATGATTTATAGAGTTATTTAAATTTCGAGTTTAAGGCCTTTTTATTATGGATATTTAAATTTTGGTAAAAAGCATGTTTATTTTGCGATATACAAGGACTATTTCGAGATTGATTAGAGATTTCAATTAAATTGACAGTCTAATATAATTGGTAATGGTGGCAGAGTATCTTGAAAATTTTATTGAGAACTTCGAGGAACGAAATCTAGATTAGATCATATTGGTAGAGGACCAAGAAGCAAGGAAGGTCACCCTAGTGAGATAGAAGATTGTACATTAGATTGTCATGCCACCTATGATTATGATATTGCATATACACAAGTATAGTTAGTCATCGACCAAACCGATGAACATATCTTTTGACTTATTCGACCTTTCCTCAATTCTAGATCTTTCGTCATGACCATCTAATCATTTGAAACTTGAGAAATGATTGGATTGTTCCTTGATCATACACCATCTAAGTGGCTATCATATCCCTAGAAACTGTACTCATAATTTATTTTACCTTGATTTGTTAGAATCTAAGTTATCTTTATCTCATGCTTTAGCTCAGTCATTTATTTGGGTCGTTAATCATTATCTCATTAACTCCCACTTTCTACTTTAAGTTCTTTGGTGTCCCTATCGTGACTTTGATATTTGGAGCACAACACTAGACTTTTCATTTCCACAACTCTCATATGTAAGACCTAGACGAGCCCACCTTCATGTAGGTATATCACGTGTCACTAAAACACGTCTCCTTGTACTCTAATTTCATATTACGGCTTTCGGGTCAAAATGACTGGACTCTAATCCCTACCATGAAACCAATATTTTTTTTACTATAGATGAGACCCGACCTTGACTCAATTCTTTCGACCCGATATATGATTTTGTTCTACTTAATTCCCTACTTGCTTAAATCTTGATTGCTGGACCTATAACACCATTAGTTTAATTCTTTAAGTTGGGTAGGATACCTTATGAACTAGCAACCCCTTTGACCTAGTGACCTATATTAGCAAGCTTATTTAAGATCCTAGAATCTAGAAGACCTAACCCGTCTAGCCAACCAAGGACTTGGACAAGAAGACTATAGGACGACTGTACGACTTAGAATCATTCTACCTTCTTTAAAATCTTAATCTCTCGTGCCTATGTATTTACCATTTTTGACTAATGATGCTAATGTAGCCTAGTTTTTGCAAGCTGTAAAACCCCTAAATTTCTACTATTTTATTTATTAAAAATTTGGTATCGATTTAAAATTTTTATTGTACTTCGCATAGTCGTATTTTACGTCGCGCACGAAATTTTATTTTGCTCGACGAGTGCGAATATGTGCGAGCATACATATTTTAGAAAAACAATTAATTTTTTATTTTCTTACACTTTCAAAATATTATATAGAATTATTATTCTTGCCATAAAAAGTCTATTGTTTTTAGCAGTTATTAATAATAAAATTCTTCGTACAAAAATATTTATTTCATAAATATTTATTTATTTTAAATAATAATGTATTTCGAAATTATTTAATATTAATATTTTATTATTCAAAAAGATTTATTATTAAAAAGGATTTATTATTTTCGAAATTATTATTATAAGTATTTTTGGAAAAATATTTTGAAATTATTGTAGAGATTTAAATCTTGATTTGAATTTATGGATATATTTAAATAGTGAAATATTTAAAATTTTGATTTATTCCATTGATTTAAACCAAGAATTTTAATTAGATTTAATTGGATTTAGATTTGATTTGGATTTGGAATTAGATTTAAATTTAGATTTTATTTGAGATTTGATTTATTAAATTGATTTAAACTAGTAATGGAATTATCTATTTTGGGTTCCTAATCCTATCCAAAGTGGGAATTCCCACATCCTATAAATATAGGCAGGTACTCCTCCACATTATTCATCTTCCATGAATTCCTCCACAAAATTCCACAACCCAATGGTGAGTGCCTCGTGTCTGTGTTCCATCGTCCCAAATTCTTATTCCATAGATTACAATTACATTATTTCTTCTCCGTGTCGGACACCCCCCGACATCAATGAATTTCTATCTAATCCCTAACCTAATCTACCGCAGCAGCCAACCCGATCACCCTCGCCGTCGTCGACACCACCATCATCAAACCACCACCACAACTACTGCCGTCATCTCCACCTGCATCTCAGCCCCGGCCACCCCGTCGACCCCACTATCATCACCATCCCCGGCCAACCGACCCTAACACGACAACCACCACCACCGCGGCCATCGCCGCCACCAGTACACCACCCTACCACCACCGACGTCGACCCCCTAGCCTCACCGTCGCCATCCCGACATCACCACAGCACACCCTCACTACCACAGTCGTCTCCGCCACCCAGGACGGCCGGCCATCACCGTCGCCGTCGTAGCCACCCCAGCCAAACTCATCAAAACCAACCAAATAGGAAAGGAAAACCAAACCCTAACCCTGAAACTTACCTCGACCCGGCCGAGCATTCCGCTGCCACCGCCGCGACCTCCGCTGCCGACCATCGCCTGGGCCTCCGTCTAATACCGGTCCCCCGCGTCCCAGATCTGAGCTCAGAGCCGTCCCACGAACAGCCCTCCGGTCATCCCTCCGCCGCGCGTCCGCCGCGTGCACCACGGCCTCTCTCCCCGACCCTAGTCGCCTGAGCGCGCCACCGCCCTAAACTCCGTCCGCCGCCCTCTTCCCGAGCTCTCCCCGCGCCCATCGAAACCCCCATACCGCCGGCACCGCACCCTCCGCTCCTCACCAGAGCCGTCCTCCGCGCGCCCGCTGCCCGCTCCGTCGACCGAACCCTAAAACGTCGCCTACACCCCGGCCTCCAGCTCCGCCGACCATGGCCGAAGAAACCCCCTTGGCCGCCTCCATCCGCCGCGCCGATTCGGCCATCGCCTCTTCCCTCTTCCTCCGCCTCCGTTTTTTCCCCGCTGAGCCCCGCTCTCTCTTCCATGCTTTCTCTCTCTCGTTTTCTCTCTCTCACTGTCTCCCATACTCTCTTCAATTGCTGTCTATTTCCCTTTTTTTTGTTTTTACTGCTGCCTCCTCTCGTTTCACGAGAAGGAAAGGGAACGGTTTTGTCTTTCTCTTTCTGATTTTTTTTTCTCGAGACAAGCAGCCTGGGTTGCTACAGTTGACCCTTATTTTTATTTTTATATTTTTGTTACAGTTTGTTTTATTCTTCTTTTTATATCTAATTACTATTATTATTATTACTATGTATAAATACTATATTACTGTTAGTTTTAGTACTATACTATGTAGATATTTTCTAGTTGTAGTATGTATATTAGTATATATTTCATATATGATTGGTCTATAATAATATTACTCTATTGTTAATATTTTGTTAATCTTCTAAACAATTTAGTAAACAAAATAAGTTATGTGTAAATTCAAAGTGGATTTCAAAGCCTATTATTATTAATATTATTATTTTATTCTTTTGGTGATCTAAATATTATCGTAGCATTTATCCAATTATTAGTTGCCAAATTATGCGACTACTCCTAGTCTTTTCAAATTATTATTTTACTAGTATAGCTTCTTCTTCTTTTTCTAAAAATATTATTTTGTAAAAAGATATTATTTATGGTATCTTATCTGTAGCTCCGACCTACATAATATAATTCGACAAAAATTAGGATTTTTGCCTAAAATGTTTTTCTTGAATTTAAATATTTTTGCTATAATTATTTTGACTCATAAAAACTAGTTTCAAGTATTATAAATTAGTTTTCAAAAGTCATATATTTATTATTCATCAAATTTCTTTATTCTTCCGACCGTGACTCAACCCCCTCCTTCCTATTCGATCGCCAAATCTATACCACCTTGTGCCCACTCTTACTAAATTGACCCTTCCGGACTCAATGACACATTCCATGCCGCCATCAGAGGTCTCCTTGTACAGTTGTTGCACCAAAGTTGCAGATCGTGCCACCTTGATCATCGCAGCACACCAAGCGTCCTATCAGGCAAGACACCTTGCCATTAGCTGTTTAATTATTTGTAGCTCATACTTCATGCATGTCTATTATTTTTTTTATAAACTGTGATACATGGCATAACTGTTCTTTTATATTTCCTGCTGTGTATTATTTTTCTTACAAATTAAACCTAGATTTAAGGGACCACCTTGTGTGTCGCATTCATTGGCCTTGACACGTTGTAAACACGAAGTTGTGTGTCGTATGTAGAACACGGAAGTGCGTGATTGGCTGGCCACCAGTACGTACAAGCCGTGCGATAGGAATAACCGCTAATGGAGGTTGCATGCTAGTTTGACTTAGCGGTTATAGTGGTCTTGTGTTGTGGATACAACACAGTAGGCATTGGGTGGGGAGGACAATTCCTTAGCGTATGGGCTTCAATGCACTTCCCTTGTGACCCGGACTCTCCGCTGGAGATACGGGGTTGATGACCCATGCTCTTCCTGATGGGGCCTCTGGTGCCCAAAGGGGGACTACGCCGATCCTATTCAGCCAGGGCCCATGCGTAGGAAGGATTGTTCTCAACAACATTTCACTTAGAATGGTAGGCTACCCTATCCGTTAGGTACGAGTACTTTTGGTTTGGGTACTTGTATCTGACCGTAGCTTGGAACAATAACTTGTCACGGATTAGTTCGTCACATCTTGTCCTTGTTTGGTTGTAGGTGTGACTTACTACTTCGATGAGAAGGTATTGAACCTTGTTGGGGTCCGAATACCATATCGGATTCTTAGCATGGAAAGATACATCGCCGTGAATTAGTTTACCATCTCCTGTCCTTGTTTGGTTGGGGGGATAGTATGCTCGTTCAGTAGGTGCGTATTGGACTATGTTATAAATTCGATTGACTTATTTATTGAGCAATATTTATTCAGTTTATATGACATGCTATGATGTGTCTTGTTACGTCCCTCTGAGGACCTGGTTGTCTTGCCAGGTGTGTGATATTGTCTTTCGCAGGTGCTTTCGCTCTAGCCGTGTTCGTTGCTATTTTTCGAGGATGATTGCATTTGGATTGTCTTCGCTCTGCTCGCCAAAATCATTTATTCTATCATGTACTTTTCCTTATTTTGTTGGTAGTGGATTTGTCTCCGCCCAACATATTGTATCAAGACAAATTTATTCTCTTTATATGATCTTTTATTCATTTATTCTGTGTGGATGAGATTAGTTATGGTTCTACTGCATTTTACAGCTTATGTATTTATACGAGGCTTCCATATATTGGAGTATACTTCGTATGAATACAGCTGGCATGTCTTCGTTCCTAGTCCTACGTATTTTGGGACTGGGGCGTTACATGTTTTTGTGGTGGCCCATGCAGGTCAAGATAAATTGTTTGGTTACTTTACCGTACCAAGCAAGCCTGCGTATAGGATTAGAAATCTAGGATCTCATCCACATACTTGACCACTTTCTTCAATCTACCGTTTGACTCATCGATTGCATCTTGCTTGAATCCTTCTATCATTATTCTTATCTTCCCTTAGTGCTTACTAGAGATTGACCCTACTAGTTAGATGTCCCAAACACACTTAGCTTAATTCTTTAAGTTGGGTAGAATACCCCACGACTTGACACACCCTTGACCATTAAGGATAATAGGATTATCTAGACCATAGAGACTAGAGGAAAGTTAACCCATTTGGTCAACCAAGCCTTGGTCAATAAAACCGTAGAATAGGAATAAACAAGACTTAGATCCTTATGACTCTTAGACTATTCATAATTGTTTTTATTCATCTATTATCGTGCCTATATTTTTACTATCTAGACTGATGATGCTAATGTAGCCTAGTTTTTGCAAGCTTAGCCTTTTACCAAGCTTGTTCGTGACATATATGTTAATGGAGGTACCCCACTAACATATTGTCTATCAGAACCGGTGCATAATGGTCTGATCAACCGAGTGCACTTTGGTTCGCTTTTATCGATTATTCTACGTGGATGGAACTTAAGTAAACTGGCCTTTAGAATCCCATCCACGACTGCCTTGACAATTCTTTTTGAAATTCTTCGATCACCTTTGAATCACGTATTCATATTAGATAAACGCCTCCTTCGAACTCTATATTGCTTTCGCCTTCACCAATTTTCGAAGGACGAAGGCGTTATACTTGAAATCCCTCTAGCTGTCCTATCAATTAGGACCACTCTCACTCGATGTTTCTATAACTTCATCCTAAACTCCTCGTCCTTCTCCTCGACCCTACCATGACCCTCATTCAATGATCTAGATCACAACTTCTTATGACATGATCTTGTTGAGCCTTATTGATTATTCCCCATTGATACCCCCTTGTCCTCTTACCCCCCTACTAATTCTTAATTTCGAGGACGAAATTTCTTTTAAGTTGGGTAGGATGTAAAACCCCTAAATTTCTACTATTTTTATTTATTAAAAATTTGGTATCGATTTAAAATTTTTATTGTACTTCGCATAGTCGTATTTTACGTCGCGCACGAAATTTTATTTTGCTCGACGAGTGCGAATATGTGCGAGCGTACATATTTTAGAAAAACAATTAATTTTTTATTTTCTTACACTTTCAAAATATTATATAGAATTATTATTCTTGCCATAAAAAGTCTATTGTTTTTAGCAGTTATTAATAATAAAATTCTTCGTACAAAAATATTTATTTCATAAATATTTATTTATTTTAAATAATAATGTATTTCGAAATTATTTAATATTAATATTTTATTATTCAAAAAGATTTATTATTAAAAAGGATTTATTATTTTCGAAATTATTATTATAAGTATTTTTGGAAAAATATTTTGAAATTATTGTAGAGATTTAAATCTTGATTTGAATTTATGGATATATTTAAATAGTGAAATATTTAAAATTTTGATTTATTCCATTGATTTAAACCAAGAATTTTAATTAGATTTAATTGGATTTAGATTTGATTTGGATTTGGAATTAGATTTAAATTTAGATTTTATTTGAGATTTGATTTATTAAATTGATTTAAACTAGTAATGGAATTATCTATTTTGGGTTCCTAATCCTATCCAAAGTGGAAATTCCCACATCCTATAAATATAGGCAGGTACTCCTCCACATTATTCATCTTCCATGAATTCCTCCACAAAATTCCACAACCCAATGGTGAGTGCCTCGTGTCTGTGTTCCATCGTCCCAAATTCTTATTCATAGATTACAATTACATTATTTCTTTCCCGTGTCGGACACCCCCCGACATCAATGAATTTCTATCTAATCCCTAACCTAATCCACCGCAGCAGCCAACCCGATCACCCTCGCCGTCGTCGACACCACCATCATCAAATCACCACCACAACTACTGCCGTCATCTCCACCTGCATCTCAGCCCCGGCCACCCCGTCGACCCCACTATCATCACCATCCCTGGCCAACCGACCCTAACCCGACAACCACCACCACTGCGGCCATCGCCGCCACCAGTACACCACCCTACCACCACCGACGTCGACCCCCTAGCCTCACCGTCGCCATCCCGACATCACCACAGCACACCCTCACTACCACAGTCGTCTCCGCCACCCAGGACGGCCGGCCATCACCGTCGCCGTCGTAGCCACCCCAGCCAAACTCATCAAAACCAACCAAATAGGAAAGGAAAACCAAACCCTAACCCTGAAACTTACCTCGACCCGGCCGAGCATTCCGCCGCCACCGCCGCGACCTCCGCTGCCGACCATCGCCTGGGCCTCCGTCTAACACCGGTCCCCCGCGTCCCAGATCTGAGCTCAGAGCCGTCCCACGAACAGCCCTCCGGTCATCCCTCCGCCGCGCGTCCGCCGCGTGCACCACGGCCTCTCTCCCCGACCCTAGTCGCCTGAGCGCGCCACCGCCCTAAACTCCGTCCGCCGCCCTCTTCCCGAGCTCTCCCCGCGCCCATCGAAACCCCCACACCGCCGGCACCGCACCCTCCACTCCTCACCAGAGCCGTCCTCCGCGCGCCCGCTGCCCGCTCCGTCGACCGAACCCTAAAACGTCGCCTACACCCCGGCCTCCAGCTCCGCCGACCATGGCCGAAGAAACCCCCTTGGCCGCCTCCATCCGCCGCGCCGATCGGCCATCGCCTCTTCCCTCTTCCTCCGCCTCCGTTTTTCCCCGCTGAGCCCCGCTCTCTCTTCCATGCTTTCTCTCTCTCGCTTTCTCTCTCTCACTGTCTCCCATACTCTCTTCAATTGCTGTCTCTTTCCCTTTTTTTTTGTTTTTACTGCTGCCTCCTCTCGTTTCACGAGAAGGAAAGGGAACGGTTTTGTCTTTCTCTTTCTGATTTTTTTTCTCGAGACAAGCAGCCTGGGTTGCTACAGTTGACCCTTATTTTTATTTTTATATTTTTGTTACAGTTTGTTTTATTCTTCTTTTTATATCTAAATATTATTATTATTATTACTATGTATAAATACTATATTACTGTTAGTTTTAGTACTATACTATGTAGATATTTTCTAGTTGTAGTATGTATATTAGTATATATTTCATATATGATTGGTCTATAATAATATTACTCTATTGTTAATATTTTGTTAATCTTCTAAACTATTTAGTAAACAAAATAAGTTATGTGTAAATTCAAAGTGGATTTCAAAGCCTATTATTATTAATATTATTATTATTCTTTTTGGTGATCTAAATATTATCGTAGCATTTATCTAATTATTAGTTGCCAAATTATGCGACTACTCCTAGTCTTTTCAAATTATTATTTTACTAGTATAGCTTCTTCTTCTTTTTCTAAAAATATTATTTTCTAAAAAGATATTATTTTTGGTATCTTATCTGTAGCTCCGACCTACATAATATAATTCGACAAAAATTAGGATTTTTGCCTAAAATGTTTTTCTTGAATTTAAATATTTTTGCTATAATTATTTTGACTCATAAAAACTAGTTTCAAGTATTATAAACTAGTTTTCAAAAGTCATATATTTATTATTCATCAAATTTCTTTATTCTTCCGACCGTGACTCAACCCCCTCCTTCCTATTCGATCGCCAAATCTATACCACCTTGTGCCCACTCTTACTAAATTGACCCTTCCGGACTCAATGACACATTCTATGCCGCCATCAGAGGTCTCCTTGTACAGTTGTTGCACCAAAGTTGCAGATCGTGCCACCTTGATCATCGCAGCACACCAGGCGTCCTATCAGGCAAGACACCTTGCCATTAGCTGTTTAATTATTTGTAGCTCATACTTCATGCATGTCTATTATTTTCTTTATAAACTGTGATACATGGCATAACTGTTCTTTTATATTTCCTGCTGTGTATTATTTTTCTTACAAATTAAACCTAGATTTAAGGGACCACCTTGTGTGTCGCATTCATTGGCCTTGACACGTTGTAAACACGAAGTTGTGTGTCGCATGTAGAACACGAAAGTGCATGATTGGCTGGCCACCAGTACGTACAAGCCGTGCGATAGGAATAACCGCTAATGGAGGTTGCATGCTAGTTTGACTTAGCGGTTATAGTGGTCTTGTGTTGTGGATACAACACAGTAGGCATTGGGTGGGGAGGACAATTCCTTAGCGTATGGGCTTCGATGCACTTTCCTTGTGACCCGGACTCTCCGCTGGAGATACGGGGTTGATGACCCATGCTCTTCCTGATGGGGCCTCTGGTGCCCAAAGGGGGACTACGCCGATCCTATTCAGCCAGGGCCCATGCGTAGGAAGGATTGTTCTCAACAACATTTCACTTAGAATGGTAGGCTACCCTATCCGTTAGGTACGAGTACTTTTGGTTTGGGTACTTGTATCTGACCGTAGCTTGGAACAATAACTTGTCGCGGATTAGTTCGTCACATCTTGTCCTTGTTTGGTTGTAGGTGTGACTTACTACTTCGATGAGAAGGTATTGAACCTTGTTGGGGTCCGGATACCATATCGGATTCTTAGCATGGAAAGATACGTCGCCGTGAATTAGTTTACCATCTCCTGTCCTTGTTTGGTTGGGGGGATAGTACGCTCGTTCAGTAGGTGCGTATTGGACTATGTTATAAATTCGATTGACTTATTTATTGAGCAATATTTATTCAGTTTATATGACATGCTATAATGTATCTTGTTACGTCCCTCTGAGGACCTGGTTGTCTTGCCAGGTGTGTGCTATTGTCTTTCGCAGGTGCTTTCGCTCTAGCCGTGTTCGTTGCTATTTCTCGAGGATGATTGCATTTGGATTGTCTTCGCTCTGCTCGCCAAAATCATTTATTCTATCATGTACTTTTCCTTATTTTGTTGGTAGTAGATTTGTCTCCGCCCAACATATTGTATCAAGACAAATTTATTCTCTTTATATGATCTTTTATTCATTTATTCTGTGTGGATGAGATTAGTTATGGTTCTACTGCATTTTACAGCTTATGTATTTATACGAGGCTTCCATATATTGGAGTATACTTCGTATGAATACAGCTGGCATGTCTTCGTTCCTAGTCCTACGTATTTTGGGACTGGGGCGTTACACAAGCTTATTCTTTATCGAGTTTGTTCATGACATATGCTATTGAGCGCTCACTAGCCTATTGTCTAATCAGAACCGGTGCATAATGGTCTGATCAACCAAGTGCACTTTGGTTCGCTTTTGTCTATTACTCTGCGTGGATGGAGACATAATTAAACTTGGCCCTTACAATCCCATCCACGACTGCCTTGACAATCCTTTTGAAATTATTCGATCGTCTTTGAATCACGTACATTCGTATTCGATAACGCCTCCTTCAAACTCTGTATTGCTTTCGCCTTCACCTATTTTAGAAGAACGAAAGCGTTATACTAGAACTTCCTCTAGCCATCCTATCGATTACGACCATATCGTATTATTTTCCTAGGATCTAGATCGCGATTTCTTACGACATGATTTTGTGAAAACATTGCCATCGTTGGATCCCCCTTGATACCCCCTTGTGTCCTCTCACCTCCTACTAATCCTTAATTTCGAGGACGAAATTCTTTTAAGTTGGGTAGAATGTAAAATCCCTAAATTTCTACTATTTTTTATTAAATTTAGTACTGATTTAAAATTTTGTATTGTATGTCACGTAGTCGTATTGTACGTCGTGTGCGGAAGTTCGATTTTCGAATTTGCTTGACGAGTGCGAATATGTGCGAGCGTACATATTTTAGAAAAATATTTTGTTCTATTTTTATAGTTTCAAATAATATAATAATTAGTTTTGCTATCATTTCTAAACTTGTTATTCTTACGTCATTTCTAAAAATTATTAAATATAAAATAATATTTTTGTATACTAGAAAAGCATAATTATGTAAAGAATATTTTTACATACATATACTTCATAATTATTTATTAGTCTATTTTAAATAAAAATATAATTTTCGAGATTTATTAATATTAATATTTTATTGTTCAAAAAGATATTTGAAAATATTTATTATTTTTGAAATTATTATTAATAGTATTTTGAAAAATATATTTGGAAGTTATTGTGGCCATTTAAATCGTGATTTGATTTTTGGATTTATTTAAATACATATCCATATTTAGAATTTGATTTATCCCATTGATTTAAACTAAAAATTTAATTTGATTTAAATTAGATTTGATTTGGATTGGATTTATTGAATTAAATTAAATTATAGGTTGAATTATCTATTATGGGGTTTAAACTATTCCTAACCCATATCTAATTGGGAATTCCCACATCCTATAAATAGGCAGGTACTCCTCCATGTATTTCTACCAATCACAAATTACTCCAAAAATTTTCTCCACACGTGCGTGCATCGTGTCCGTGCCAACCCAAGCCAGCGTGCACCTTGTCAGTGTCAATCTTATTCCAGCTATTGTACAGTTATCCATCCCTGTCGTGTCAAACACCCCCGACACGACGTAATACATCTCCTACTCCTCTGCCATTCTCCAGACACCACCATCACCGTCACCTCTGCCATCATCGCCACCACCCTCTGCTACTTCCCGATCAACCGTCCCTGGCAAACCACAGCAACTACCTAACCACCACCCGAATACCTTTTTCCCGACAGCCACCAAACCCTAACTCCGGCAGTGACTGCCCCCATAGCCACCAGAAAAACAAAGCATAGATAAATGAAACCGACACTACCAAATTAAGTCATATCAGCGACAAAATTAGCGACGTCGACTTAAAACGTCGCTAATATTTTTAGATTTAGCGACTCTAAAAGTATGCGTCACAATACGTCGCTGATAGCAACAAACAGCGACATATTACGACTACCTTTAGTGTAATAAAAACCAACGTCGTTGATTTGTCGAAAAACGTTGCTAGTTTTATTAATTCAGCGACGTTTAGCGTCGCAAAGATTAAGACGTCGCCGAATATTAAAGGAAGGCCGACGCTTTGCGACGTATTTACGGACGTCGCTAACGTCCGCTAAATAGGGTTTCCTCGGTTCGACTTTTCATTTCTCCCTCTCCCCAAATTTTTTGTTCCCGCCCCTCTTCCCCGACCTCGACGACAGCCCGACCCCCTTCCCTCCGGCGCCGCTCATCCTCCTCCTCCACCGCGAGCCCCTTCTCCTCCCTCCGGCGAGCCCCTTCTCCTCCTCCTCCTCCACCACGAGCCCCTTCTCCTCCTCCACCGCGAGATCCTCCTCCTCCTCCTCCTCCTCCACCACCGTGAGGAGACTGAAGGTAAACCCTAACCCTAAATAAGGTGTTTTTCGTGTCCAAAATGGACACGGAGACACATTACGACCATGTGTTCACTGATACAGTGTGTTCGTGAGGTTTTGGACACTTTATGTCCATTTGTTGGACACGTGGACACCCCCAAGCTTGCATATATATGTATTTCACCTCTGTACACTTAATCCCCTCCTCCTCCACCACCGAACTTGTCCTCCTCCTCCTCCTCCTCCACCACCGCGAGGAGACTGAAGGTAAACCCTAACCCTAATTGAGGTGTTTTTCGTGTCCAAAATGGACACGGAGACACATTACGACCATATGTTCACTGATACAGTGTGTTCGTGAGGTTTTGGACACTTTGTGTCCATTTGTTGGAGACGTGGACGCCCCCAAGCATGCATATATATGTATTTTACCTCTGTACACTTAATCCCCTACATACACTTGTATATTTTTGTATTAATTTGGATTTGCATATTGGGTTTGGGTTTCGATATAGTGTTTGATACATTTTTTCACCTTGTAACATTCCTACACTTATTTTAGACAACAAGTATACGAACCAATTAGTCAACATCTATTTGTTGAAGTATGGTAGTCCATTCTTCGTAAGTTCTAGCTATATATGTCTCAAGATCCAATACTCGAAAATCCCAAGAAGAAGAAGAAGAAAAGAATAAAATGACATCGCTCAACACCCTATGACAACTCTTTGTAGAATAAAATGACATCACTCAACCCTATCGATCCTCCATACAAGTCTTCCTTCATCTATTGTCTTAAAGTGTGAGTTCTACAGTATGGTTCTCTTTGTATAATTGTGTCTTATTTTAGACAACAAGGGTTTCCTATTTTTATAGGTAACATGGCAACATGTGTAAGGGAACATATAGGTGTGTGTTTGTGTTTGAAAGGGAGTGTCACAAGAGTAAGGCGTGAGCATGTGTTAGTATTTTGAGCTGTGAGAGTGTTTGTTCTATTGAGGATAGTACCAACTGGAAAGTTAGGTTAAAAGAACCTGGAAACTATGGTGTGGTTGTATACATCATGTATATGTATGTGTGTGTCTAGTGGGAGAAAGGGGGAGGGTTAACTAGTACCAGGTATTTGGAGAGGAGGAAGAGTTTATACTAGTATATATAGACTAATATCCTAAAACTTGACTTATACAACTTAGAAATGGCTAGTTTGACCAAGTTGGACTAGTTTAGCTTAGAGTTGACTCGATTGGACTATACATAATATATAGACTAATATCCTAAAACTTGACTTCTACAACTCAGCCTATATGAAATATTGTAGACACGGGTGATATACCGTCGCGATAATCTCTGACCACCGCACGCACAAACACGCGAAAGAAAAGTTAGCAATGCGAAAAGAAGATGACAGATAATCTCTGACCATTTAACGTAAAATGTCATGTGTACATATACTGCAGAAAGTGTAGACCGTATGAACTGACAATTGCATATCATTCACTACCTTGATGTATCTATCTTACAGAATTATGGAGCTGAATTACTATCTGCGAAATCGTACTTGGATGTACAACCGTCATCCTGATGACATGTGCGGTGTGCGGGATAAATTCATAAAGGGTGTACACCAGTTTCTGCAGTTTGCCAAGGCGTTCCCTCAGTACATGGACGGTACCAAAATTAAGTGTCTGTGTGTGAGATGTCGCAACTTGAAATATCATCCAGAAGTGGATGTCACGTATCATTTATACTCGAAGGATTTCACGCCGAATTACTATCAGTGGAGCGAGCACGGAGAACTTGTGTCTTTAGCATCGGAGTACGAGCCTTATGTGGATGTCCACAACAACGCTCCTTACGACGATGGGTTGGTGAACATGGTTTTCGACACGGCCGGGCCTAGTTTCGATTCGGATGATCATGATGCACCTGAGGAGGCACCTAACCCCGATGCTGCATAGTTCATGGAGTTGCTGGAGAATGCAAGGACTCCATTATATCCTGGTTGTGAGGATCATTCACCGTTGGAGGTGGTTGCAAGATTGTTGAGCATCAAGTCCGATTTTAACATGTCGCAAGATTGCTACAACCGTCTTATGGAGTTGCTTACAGAAATATTGCCTGAGGGTGCGAAGTTGCCTAAAGATTTCTACCGGTCTAAGAGGATGGTTAGATCGCTCTGGATGTGATACGAAAAAATCGATGCTTGTCGCAACGGGTGCATGTTGTACTACAAAGACGACAAGGATGAAGACGCCTGCAGATTTTGTGGTGTCGATCGCTACAAGGCATGTGGTAGAGGAAAGTCTGTCGGTGCCAGGAAGCCTACCTCTTCGATGCACTACTTGCCGTTGACGCCGCGGTTGCAGCGGTTGTTTATTGTGAAGAAAACTACAGAAAATATGAGTTGGCATAAGCGGGAACATACCGAAGGAGTATTGGATCACCCATCTGATGGAGAAGCATGGAAGCACTTTGATCGAGAGTATCCAGATTTTGCTTCTGATCTTTGTAATGTCAGATTGGGTCTCTGCTCTGACGGTTTTGTCCCATTTGGACTTTCGGGATCCCAGTATTCGTATTGGCCTGTGATCGTCACCCCGTACATTCTACCGCCTTGGATGTGCATGAAGACTCCGTATATGTTTCTCACCATTATTATCCCAAGTCCGAACAATCCGAAAAGGAACATCGATGTGTATTTACAACCGTTGATTAATGAGTTGAATCAGCTGTGGGAAGTAGGTTCCAACACATACGATGTATCTAGAAAACAAAATTTCCGGATGCGGGCAACACTTATGTTGACCATCAACGACTTTTCGGCCTATGGAATGTTATCTGGATGGAGCATGCATGGTCGTCTTTCATGTCCGTATTGCATGGACAGCACTAAGGCTTTCTGTTTGAAACACGGAGACAAACCGTGCTTCTTCGATTGTCATCGATAATTCCTGCCGAAGGATCATCCGTACTGGAGGAACATGAATGCTTTTCGTACTGGCATTGTGGAGAAGGCTAATCCCCCGCCAAGGTGGACCGGATACACGATATGGGAAGAGGTAAAAGATTAACCAAGAGATATTGAGCACCCTGCTACGGGCTACAAGTGTGACGGATTTGGTCGCACTCATAACTGGACGAAGAGGAGTATATTCTGGGATCTTCCATATTGGAGCACCAATCTGAATAGATGTAACCTTGATGTCATATCGAGAAGAATGTGTTTGACAACATAATTAATACTGTCATGGATGTAAAGGGAAAGACGAAAGACAATCCAAAGGCTAGATTGGACTTGGAAGAAATATGTAGACGTCCTGCATTGCATTTGATAGAGGACGGGAATGGGAAGTTAAAGCAACCTAAGGCAATTTTCTCACTGGAGAAGGAGGATAAAGTGAGGCTTCGTAGGTGGATTCAAGGTCTGAAATTTCCAGATGGGTATGTTTCGAACTTGAGAAGATGCATCGACCTCAAGGAGAACAAACTGACAGGTATGAAGTGATGGAACTGGGGATTCCCAGGACCATTTCTTGGGTGTGCGGATTGATCGATAGAAAGTTAAACAGATCAAATACGTGTTCTAACCCTTCATAGGCGGAAACTATGGTTCACGAATTATACCTGCGGCGGAAAGGAGACAAGTAATTCCTGGCAATCTCGAGCGGACGACCCCAAGATCTTCTACACGTATTCCTTCCTCGAGTTGGACATCGTGTGGGCGACGATCTTCCAACCTTTTCTTCTCCTTGGCAGCACTCTCTTTCTCTCCTTACGTGAATCACGAATTTAGAGAAAATTTCAGATTTCTAATCATTATTCTGGCGGCCAGAGAATAGAGGATATATATAGGCTACGGCAGGGACCATGAGAAGAAATTAGGGTTATGCCTCCTAACGGATCTGGATATCCCGTGTTCAGTCCGAACACACAATCCAGGCCCATTAACAATAGCTCGGTCCACTAATGAGCTATTGTTGCACTACCACCCTAATCCCAAATTATGTTTGTGGGCTCCTTTTATTATATGCTCGTTTGGCTCCCCATGTTAAGATATCGTATGTCCGTCGATCAAATTAAGTTACTGACAACTATATTGATTCGACATCTTTTATCCTTAAGTAGTACCGCTCAACTTTATTTGTCATGTCGAATATAATCCACCTGCAAGGTTTACATGACAATCCTTATGAGCTCCTTAAGAGGACATCATCAACCCGATGTATCGGGACATGGATTCCATTTATAATCAACAGTCCATCATACATATAATGTTATTACCCAATTCATAGAGGTTGTTGATCCATAATGAATCTCACTCTTTTATGAGTCAAAGTAATGCACATTGCATATACATATCCGTTATTATATCCGGATTAAGTGTACAAGCATCCATAATAACAGAGGTGTTTGTTCTCTTATGTAGTCAGTACAAAGAGAACAATCTCAAGTGGTCCTGTTCAATACACACAAAGTGTACTAGTGTAAACCTGTAGTCAAGATAGACTAATACCATATTACACTACAACCTTTCCAATAGATTATCCAAGTCCATCTAGGTTGTGAACTATTTATATACTCCATAGGAAACTGATAATATGATCTTCTGTGTGACACCACACACCATATAATCTACAATATAGAATATCAGACATTTGCATTAACACTTGCAACAAATACAATATGCAAATATTTGCCCATATGATTCTCATTCAAAATTTAAGGAAATAAGGTTACTACAAAAGTGATGCTTTTAGTATATAACCCTAACAATCTCCCACTTATACTCAAAGCATTGCTTTTCAGTATACTATTACAAATTTCCCACTTATACTTAAATCTATGCTGCTACACATCTGACTCCCATTCCCTCAACATGACTGTCAAAAGCCTTAGCTGGTAAGCTCTTTGTAAAGGGATCAGCTAGGTTGTCGGCTGATGCTATCTTGATCACAGCAACTTTTTCTTTCTTTACGAAATCTCGTATCAGGTGGTACTTGTGCTCAATGTGTTTGCCTGTCTTATGGGCTCGTGGTTCCTTCGAGTTTGTAACTGCACCACTATTATCACAATAAAGTATAATAGACTTAGGCAAACTAGGTACCATATCCAAGTCCAATAAAAAGTTTCTGAGCCAAACCGCTTCTTTGGCTGCCTCAGAGGCTGCCACATACTCGGCTTCCATGGTGGAATCAGCAATACATTTTTGCTTGATACTCCTCCACACAATGGCTCCACCTCCCAAAGTAAACACATAACCTGAGGTAGATTTCCTGGAATCCCTATCTGACTGAAAATCTCAGTCTGTATACCCTAAGGGAACTAAACTATCTGCCTGGTAAACTAGCATATACTCTTTAGTCCTTTTCAGGTACTTTAAAATATGCTTTACGGCAGTCTAGTGCTCTTGTCCTGGATTAGACTGATATCTGCTGACCATGCCTACGGTAAAGCAGATGTCTGGTCTCGTACATAGCATTGCATACATTAAGCTTCCTACTGCTGAAGCATAAGGAACTGCCTTTATGTTCTCTATCTCTTTAGGTGTCCTCGGACACTGCTCCTTTGATAGAGCAATTCCATGTCTAAAAGGTAAGAAACCTTTCTTAGAATTTTGCATACTAAAACGAGTTAGTACAGTATCGATATAGGAAGCTTGGGATAAGCCCAACATCCTTTTCTTGTGATCTCGTAGAACTTTGATCCCAAGGATGTGACCTACTTCTCCCAAGTCCTTCATATCAAACTGTTTAGATAACCATACCCTTACATCAGATAATACCTTCACATTGTTTCCAATGAGCAAGATGTCATCTACATAAAGTACTAGGAATACCACCACATTTTTGTCACACTTTCTGTATACACATGATTCATCCTGACATTGATCAAATCCATAGGATTTTATCACCTGATCAAAACAGATGTTCCAAGATCTGGAAGCTTGCTTAAGTCCATAAATGGACTTTTTGAGCTTACAAACAAGATGCTCCTGGCCCTTTTCAATGAACCCATCTGGTTGCTTCATATAGATGTCTTCCTTAAGACTTCCATTAAGAAAAGCTGTCTTGACATCCATTTGCCAAATCTCATAATCGAGATGAGCTGTAATAGATAAAAGAATCCGAATAGACTTAAGCATGGCTACAGGAGAAAAGGTTTCCTCATAATCGATACCCTCTCTTTGAGTAAAACCTTTTGCTACAAGCCGAGCTTTAAAGGTTTCAACCTTACCGTCTGATCCTCTTTTTCTCTTATAGACCCACTTGCATCCAATGGCTTTTACACCAACGGGTGGTTCTACAAGCTCCCAGACCTGATTAGAATCCATAGATTCTATTTTAGATATCATTGCTTTTTGCCAAGACTCTGCATCTTTATCTTGGAGTGCTTCATTGTAGGTACAGGGATCATAATCTTGTTCCTCAGGGACAAAGTCTGACGACTCTCCCAAGAATATATATCTATCAGGTTGTATCACAACCCTCCCACTACGACGAGGCACTATCGGTTGTGGTGTAACATTTGTGACACGTTGTGCAGTTATTTGTGGTTCATCCTCTTGTACTGTTGGTACTGAAGTACTTGGTGTCTCACGTCTCAGTTCTTCTAGAACAACTCTACTTGTGGGTTTATGGTTCATCACATAGTCTTCCTCTAAGAATCGGGCATTGGTGCTAACAATGACCTTCTGATCCTTAGGACTGTAAAATAAACCTCCTTTCGTTCCTCTTGGATAGCCTACAAACAAGCGTACTTCTGTACGAGATTCCAACTTATCTGCTTTCCCATTCAGCACATGTGCTGGACTACCCCAAATGCGAACATGTTTCAGACTAGGCTTACGCCCAATCCACAGCTCTGTGGGAGTAAGAGGTACTGACTTAGAAGGAACCAAGTTCAAAATATAAGCTGCAGTCTCTAAGGCATATCCCCAAAACGAATTTGGCAAATCCGAATAACTCATCATTGATCTAACCATCTCCATAAGAGTTCTATTCCTTCTTTCGGCTACACCATTCTGTTGGGGCGTTCCAGGTGCAGTCAATTGGGATGCAATCCCAGCCTCTGATAAATAAACCCTAAACTCTCCAAAGAGGTACTCGCCACTCGAACAATCTGAAATGGAACATCGATGTGTATTTACAGCCGTTGATTGATGAGTTAAATCAGCTGTGGGAAGTAGGTTCCAACACATACGATGTATCTAGAAAACAAAATTTTCGGATGCGGGCAACACTTATGTGGACCATCAACGACTTTTCGGCCTATGAAATGTTATCTGGATGGAGCATGCATCGTCGTCTTTCATGTCCGTATTGCATGGACAGCACTAAGGCTTTCCGTTTGAAACACGGAGACAAACCGTGCTTCTTCGATTGTCATCGACAATTCCTGCCGAAGGATCATCCGTACCGGAGGAACATGAATGCTTTTCGTGCTGGCGTTGTGGAGAAGGCTAATCCCCCGCCAAGGTGGACCGGATACACGATATGGGAAGAGGTAAAAGATTTACTAAGAGCTATTGAGCACCCTGCTACGGACTACAAGTGTGACGGATTTGGTCGCACTCATAACTGGACGAAGAGGAGTATATTCTGGGATCTTCCATATTGGAGCACCAATCTGATTAGACGTAACCTTGATATCATGCATATCGAGAAGAATGTGTTTGACAACATAATTAATACTGTCATGGACGTAAAGGAAAAGATGAAAGACAATCCAAAGGCTAGATTGGACTTGGAAGAAATATGTAGACGTCCTGTATTGCAATTGATAGAGGACGGGAATGGGAAGTTGAAGCAGCCTAAGGCAATTTTCTCACAGGAGAAGGAGGATAAAATGAGGCTTTGTAGGTGGATTCAAGGTCTGAAATTTTCAGATGGATATGTTTCGAACTTGAGAAGATGCGTCGACCTCAAGGAGAACAAACTGACAGGTATGAAGAGCCATGATTGTCACGTATTCATGGAGCGGTTAATTCCGATGGTATTTCGGAAATTCTTACCACTGGAAGTTTGGGATCCATTGACGGAGCTTAGCATATTCTTCAGGGACCTTTGTTCTAAGAAATTGCTCGTTGATCGTCTAGAAAAGCAAGAGAAGAAAATTACGGTAACACCGTGTAAGCTAGAGAGGGTGTTCCCTCCTGAATTCTTTGACTCTATGGAGCATTTGCCGATTCATCTTTCCTACGAGGCACGTGTTGGTGGACCCGTCGAATATCTATGGATGTACCCGTTCGAGCGATATTTGAATCACCTAAAAAGAAAGGTGAAAAATAAGGCTCGGGTCGAGGGTTCTATTTGTGAAGCCTATATTCTCGAAGAGATTACAAATTTCTGCTCCTCCTATTTCAAACCTCATATTGCTACGAATAAAACGAGGGCTCCGAAAAACGATGGCAGATATGAAGAATTTAATGATGGAATACTGAAAGTATTCAATGCGTCCGGAAAGCCTTCGGGGAAAATGAAGAAGAGATATTTGAATGATGAAGAGCTAAGGGCTGCTCAGTTGTATGTATTACTCAATTGCGACGAGGATGAAGTGGAGAAGCTAGAGGGGTAAGTAACTCAGGATGATGAGTTTACGTCATCTCAATGTAATAGTATAAGCTAATATTATTGTACTAATCGGCGGTTGCTTCGTTGTTTTCCAGCATATATAATGATGATTTGAGGCTGGTTAGACCCTACATAACAGACGAAGCATTAGAACAAGAAATGAGACATCATTTTCCTTCTTGGTTGAGCCAATATGTAAGTAGCTCAGTAATTACTGGCCTCTTCTAATGCAACTACGCAATAAATAACTTATTATCGCTTCTTTGATATTCAGGTCGATCGTCTAATTTCACCCGAGATTGAATTAATTAGAACTCTTGCCAAGGGACCAATTACTTTTGTTAAAATATGGCCAAGTTACTGTGTCAATGGCTTTCGGTTCAAGTCGATAAATGCTCCGATCAGAGACAGCTTCCTGGATCTTGATTCCACGAAAAATAGTTGTTTGTGTATCAAGTCTTCGAAATACAAAGACGTCGATCCAGGAAATAATTTCTTTGGCATCTTACGAGAGATTGTGGAGTTGTCATATAATAATGGCAGAGAACCTGCAAAGATCGTGTTGTTCAAGTGTGAATGGTTCGATCCGACTGAAAATCAAGGTTGGAAAATTGACAAGCATGGTCTTCTGGATATAAACTACAAGCGTAGATATCAAGACTACGAACCGTTTGTCCTAGCAACTCAGGCTCAGCTCGTGTACTTCACAGCTTATTCGAGACGGGGAGCAACGAAGTCTGACTGGTGGGCAGTATGCAAGACTAAAGCCAGAGATACTTTTGATGTTGACGAAAAAGCTTACCATGAGGACGAGCTACCGCTTGTAACCAATATTGTTGATGTGGACTCCACGGAAGTTACGCATTATACGACACATAATGTAGAAGATGTAGAATTATCCGAAGAGGAAGACGAAGCCGACGAAGGCGAAGATGAAAGTAAAGATGAGGAGGAAGAGGAAGATGAGGTCGAGTAAGACGAACAAGATAATTATTCTGAAGATGATTGAGAGAGATATACTTATCTGAACTTAGATGTTTCTTCTAGAATATATTATCTGGACTTAGATGTTTATTGTAGAATGTATCATTATATATTGTCTTGGTTATTATCTTGTCTTTGTTGTACTTTCATATTTCTAGTCTCTATTATTTGTTGTACTTTCATATTTCTAGTCTCTATTATTTGTTGTACTTTTATATTTCTAGTCTCTATTATTTGTTGTATTATCATATGCTGTTATCAGGTATGGCAGGTCATCGCGGAGCGTTTCGAGGGAGACAACGAGGTCACTCTCCTCCGGTACTTCCTACACGTACCGCTAGAGGACGGAGTTTTCCTTCGGTACCTCATTCTGGTACCGGCTCTGGATCCTCGTCGCCGATTACTCCTCTATATCGGACAGTAGGTGGGCCTGCTGGGACGACATCACGTGGCATATCTCCTGGGACGAGTAGTTCCAGGCCTGTTGAGAGTGCTCGTCCGTCTAGCGTTCCTACTGCTGATACGACGATGGAGACAGATTAGCAGATGGCGGAGGCTGCGGCTACGGCCGAGGCGGCGGCGCCGACGGCCGACCAGCATCATGCAGATGATGCGTGCACACCTACGGAGGAGAGGAGGTCGGAGATCTGGGCCGACGGTACAAAGTAGGTGTTTTGGTTTATAATTTATTTTCTTTCTGTTTTTATCATAAATTAACTTTTTTTATGAATATAATATGTTTGTATAGATATCGTCCCCCAGAGGTACAGAGACGTCTAGGCCACATGCTGAGGCATAATTATGGTGGTGCTTGGATTAACTACTCTGATGCTACGGACGAGAGGAAGGCCTTCTGGTTTGCATGCTTCAAGGTTAAAATATATTTGCTTTAAACATGAATCATATAATTTTTGTATATTATATATAACTGATAAATATTTGGTTTGCGCTCTTCTAGGATATGTTTTTCTATCCACCGCATAGGGCCAAGCAGATCGAGGGGATATTTTCTGCCGTCGCTGCCAAGCTGATCCACGACTCTATCAATGATCAGAAGGATCGTGATCGTGCCGGAATGCCAATCCAAGGTTGGATCACCCCTGATCAGTGGAATGCAATGAAGGCTCGATTCGAGAAGCCAAGGTACAAGGAGAAGTCAGAGAAGGCCAAGGCGGCTAGGCAACATGCCTCGAAGTGGTGTGGTGGGTCGATTCCGATGACGGAATATTTCCGTCGTCTGGTATGTCTTCCTCTTTTACAAATATTATTTTAATACAAAATCGATAAATTATTGTAGGTCCTAAAAAATTAAGTTGCACATATCAACAAAGTCAGAAGATCAAGAAATGAATCTTTCAAAAGAACTGCGCAGACATCAGATTGCGCAGTATACAGATTGTGCATACTAGATTGCGCACACTACCAAGCGTGCAGGCTGACGTGGCAAATCGTCATCATTACCTGACACAAATCAAATCTTCTGACAGCTGACAGCGCGGAGAACGAGGCGACCGTTCATTTAATCGTGCAGCACGGCACTCGAGGACAGCTGGCAGCGCAATCTATGTTGGCGCAATCCATGTTGGCACAATCCATTCCTGCGCAGTCCAAGTCTGCGCAATCCAAAGCCAGCATAATTCAGGTTGTGCGTTCTATCAACATAAATGACAAAATACACGTGGCATTCATGACATCATTTGTTCATTATGTGGCAACCGTCTATACACGATCATGCGCATTTCAATCAAATGATGCCATGTGTCCAAGACAGTTGGCCCATGATCCAGCAACTGCCTGCACAGTCTACTGTTGCGCAATCCAATTGTTGCGCAATCCATCATGCGCAGTCCAGAATAACTAAAAGTTGGTTATTTTTTAGAACTCTATAAATAGAGTTTCAAGTCTCCATTCAAGGGGATCAGAGATCAGATCATAGAGAGATCAGACTTTAAAGTTCAGAGAGTCCAGGAGTTCTTGCTCAAGTGCTGCTGCATTCTTCCGAGGCTTTTGCCTTCAATTTCTGAGGCTTTTTGCCTTCAATTCCAGAGTTGTCTTCAACTTCAGAGGCTATCGTCTTAAAAGTTCACTTCGTCCAAGGGATAAAGCAATCGTCTTCTAGATTGGATTCCTACACTTGTACCATTCCCAGAATTCAAATTGTAATCTTTTACAAAGTTTATATCAATAAAGTTCTATACTTTTTGTTTTTGCAAACAAAATGGCAATTCTGTTGGGGAAGACTTTCTCCTCCGACGAGGAAGTAGCAACTCAATGTGACGTAGCGTCTATCGGGAAGACGCAGAAGACACTGGTTGTGAAGATCAACCAGACTGCCTATGAAGCCCTGATCAATTCCAAAACCACCCCTCACACTGCAACCACTCCTGCTACGAGCAAAGTGCGCCCAGTGTGGGTCCCAAAGTCTGCTGCGCAATCCAAAGTCTCTGCCAGTAAGACTCCTGCACAGTCCAAGGTTTCTGTCACCAAGCCTGCTGCACAACCTGTCTCTGCTACTGCTGCACAATCTGCTGTTGCCAGTACACAGAAGACTTCGTATGCTGCCTTAGCCAAGTACAAGACTCCTATGCCTCTGGCGCAATTGGTTGCCAATCTGTCTGCGTAAACCAATATTCCAGCATCCAGAGTCCACCCTAAGCACACTGTAGCAAGAACTCCTGATGTGCAAACCACAGTTTCTGTGGCCAAAACCAGTGCGCCATCCATTCATGCGCAAGCTAATCCTGTGCAATCCAAGAGTGACAGCCTTTTGGCTAAACTCTCTTCTTCTCATAACAAAGGGAAAAGCTCTGCTCCTCCTCTCAAGCACCCTGTTGCTCCTGTATAATCCACTGGGGGTAGTCCTTTGGCTATTCCTTCTCCTCCTCAATATAAAAGAAAAGGCCCATTGGTCTTTTCTCAAACTTCCTTGTCACATGACTTGGAAGACAATAAAGGGAAACGCTCTTTAGCTAACCCTTCTTCTCAAAATAAAGGAAAATGCCCTTTGGTCTTTTCTCAATCTTCTTCAGTTTTTATCGAAGAAGATCAATCTGAACGTGCCTCGGCACCAATCAGTACTAGAACTCTTTCAAACAAAGATTCTTCTTTCCTTTATGACAAGAGAACTTGTACTGACCAAAGAGGTATTCTGCCTACCCCGGTAGCAGAGTTCCAAGACCTCCCAACTCTCAAGATATCCCGCTCAAGACAGGGAAAATTGCTGGTGTCTCAGACAGAAACCCCTGGGGGTGAATTTGCTGATCTCATAACTTATCTTAACAGACTCACTTCGGTGAAACGCAAACAGCCAATGCCGAAGACCAAACATCATCAAAAACAAATCTCCAGGGCTAAAAATCCCGACACTTATGCCAATAAAGTGAGCACTTTCCTATATACTCAAGGGACAAAATATTTGAAGAATCGGAATCATGTTCCGAACATTATCAAAGAACAGATCCCTCAGAGTTTTTCTCATCCTGCTGTTGTTCCCGATCTCCGAGAACGTCTCAGACAAAAATGAGACAATATTTCAACACTTCCAGTTCAACCATCTGATCATCATTGCAACCACAAAGTCATCATCCAATGTTGTTGTCAAACAACAAAAAGATCTGTCTTTGATCATCTGACTTTGGCAAACTCTGAAGTAGTGTCAGAGGAAGATGAAGTCTTGTATGCTTCTATCAACATGACTTCCCGAGACACTGCGGGTAGAAGGTGCTCTAAGCATGGCAAACCTCGTAAACCAAGCCAACGATATCTAAATTTACTTCAAGAATCTTCTGAAGGAGTGTTTCGACATACCCGGTCCCGAAGCCGAGACACAATCGGTCGAAGGAATCTTCTTCAAGGTCCTTCGGGTCATCTTCCTACTTCTCAGTCAGGAGACGACTCTTTCTCTGACTATGATGCATACAGCGAAAGCTCTGAACAGACAGTGTCTTCCACTGTACCAAGAGAAGTGACAGCTTATGTTGTCAATGAAGATCCAGATGCTTCAACTTCTGCAAATCAGGAACAACGAATCGATGTACTAGAAGACAAGCTAAAAACCATGGCTGAAATGGTTGCTAGTATGCATTCTATCATAGTGGCACAACATGCCACACCACCGACTATACCTACTGCTAATCCTGAAATCATAGCATCATCGATACCTGCCAATACTGGGCTGGAGGTAGTGTCTCCTCAAATGCCTCATGTACAAGTACAAGTTCAAACTACACCTAGTCAGTCAGGAGCTGGGGGTAGTACTTACAATGTTGTTCCTCCTTCTATCACTCCAACTCAACCTGCTCCTTCTTCGTCATTTGAAGACGCCAATGAAGCTGTGAAACTCTTGTGAACCCAGTTCGAAGCTTTCAAAGAGAAAGACAACTTGCAGAGATTGTGGATCAAGCAGCCTTATCCAGTTGAATGGAAAGAAGTCCCGTTCCCACCAAATTACAAGATTCCAACGATCTTTTTATTTGATGGTAGTACTTCTCCCAGTCAGTTCATCAATCATTTTGAGGTAATGACCGTTCAACTCCAGCCAAATGACGCTCTTCTTACCAGAGTGTTCGTCGGTTGTTTAGCCGGCGTAGCATATGACTGGTACAGAAGTTTGCCCGATGGTTGTATCACTTCCTTCTCAGGTCGCAAGCAAATCTTCCTGGAACGGTTCTATGAAGGATTCAACGACATGACTATGTCGGCTCTCAACAAAATTAAACAGAAACATAATAAAACTGCTGAGAGTTTCATCGAACGGTTCCGCCGTAAAGCCTTAAAGATGCCTCCCGGAACTCCAGCTGCTGTCACTATTGATACTTGTAAAGCAAATCTTTTACCTATCATCAGTATGTGGACAGGATCTACCCAGTTCCAAGATTGGCCCTCATTCATTGTCAACGCCAAAGTTGCGGAAGTGAGTGCTGAAAAATTCAAGCAATTGAGGGTACAAATGTCTAACCCCGATCGAGATGAACACCAGACATCAGGTGGTGGCAACCGCCAGAACAACCGCAAAGCAAAAGAGACTTTGAACATCAATCTGAACAAGAATAAAGAATCTTTGGCTGTCAATGTGGCTCCGCCTACATCTACTTCTACTCCTTCTGCACCTCCCCCGAGGGAACCTCGTCCGAAAGTAGAATATTCCTTCGACAAGAATGACACTGCAAGCATCTTTGATTGCTTACTCAAAAGCAACAAGATTCAGCTCCCAAACCCAAAGAAACCTGATGAAGTCGGTAAGACAGATCATCCTAAATATTGTATCTACCATAGGTTCATTGGACACCCTACTCGAGCATGCTACGTGCTCAAAGGCAAAATTCAAGAGCTTGTCAATGCTGGTGTCGTCACTCTGCAGCAAGACGAGAAGACTGTTACTGCGAATATGGTTTCAGTCCAGTTTGGTGACTTTCCTTCGCAGATGGTACAGCACGGTGTCATTCCTATTCCCAAAGCTACTCTTGAGATTGAGAATCTCCCGCCTCCACCAAGTGAAGGTCTTGTTCCCTTGTCTCTTGACAACGGCGAAGTTATGTAGATCCATCCAGATCTTGTTTCCGAGTTCGAAGTTTTCTCTTCTTCTAAGAAGAAAGATCGCTCCAAAAGCAAGACAAAGACTTGCAATATGGTGTCTTTTTACCCCATAATTGACGAAGAAATTCTGCTAGGCACCAGATCAGGGAAAGCTTACTTGAAGGAGTATCCTGATACTCAAGAGAATCCTGCCTCTTCTTATGAACCTGTTCCAGTACAATCTACTTCCTCTGAAGAGATTCCTTCCACATCCTCACCAGTTGTAGTGCCTATTCCTCCCAAGTCGGTGGTTGCTGACAAAGGCAAGCAACAAGTCCGCTTTGACAAGCCCCTGAAGAAATTATTTCCTACAGGACTTGAAAAGCCATACAATTTTGATATATTGGCTCAACTAGCCAATACACCAGCTAGGCTATCGATCTTCGAACTCTTGCGCCTTTCCAAAGAGACGCGGGAAACTTTAAGTGAAGCTCTGATGCAGGCTAAAACTTGTTTAACTCTCCTCAAAAAACCAGAATCAGAACCGGTCTCTTGCCGCCATTGTCATAGCGTATTAGAGTTGATTCCAAACATCACTTTCACTCAGGACGATATGCTGCTGGAGGATAATAGACATGATCGTCCTCTCTACTATACAGGGTATGTCGATTCGATAAAAGTCGATCGTATTCTGATAGATCCAGGATCTGCTCTCAGCATCATGCCAAAGATGATGCTAGACGCATTGAAGATACCAGTGCATAGTCTTTCAAGCACAATCACCACTATCTTGGGATTCAACCAAGTAAGGAGTGAACCTTTGGGCAAGATCCGTTTAAAACTCCAAATAGGCAATCTTCGCACAAAGGTGACCTTTTATATCATCGACAATCATGGTTGTTCTTACAATGCTCTTCTGGGGAGACCCTTCCTCCATGAACATAACATTGTTCCATCAACTCTTCATCAATGCTTTAAATATGTCGATGACAAAGGAGAAGTTCATAAAGAAGTTGCAGACCTTTATCCTTTCAAGGGTGTCGAAGCATACTGTAATGACGCTCGTATGTATAAGAAAAAATTTATGAAAGTGGAATTGGCCATGGATACTGAAGAAGACCAAGAAGCAGTGCCCAAAGACACTCTTATTATACCTGTCAAAGGGCGCGTTTCTCATCCTCAGTCTTCTAAACTACTGGCTATTCACTTGCCAGTTCATAAGAAATTGGTTGATGGCGATCAGGATAAAAGGGAGCTTATCTCTTCTGAGCCACTTGTTATCGACTTACGTCGGAAGAATGACAAAAAGCAACTCACTTCCTCTGAGCCTCTTGTTGTTGATTTAACTCACAACAAGGAAAAAAGGGAGCTCACCTCCTCTGAGCCGCTTGTCATCGACCTCCGTCGTAACAAGCCTCTTCTACGTTCTTCTTCTCCTCCTCTTGTAATTAATCTGACCAAGCCTGCTAAGGCTAAAGGTCCTGCTATAAATTCAGATGTACAGATCAATGAAAAAGCATCTACTTTCCAGTATACTGATGTTATTTATCATACTAAATGCTATTTGGATATGTTAGATAGCTTCAAATCATTTACAATAGGAGTTGTACAATCTCTTCAAGCAGAAGTCTCATTTGAAGATCCAGATGACTCTTACCGTATTGTCCCTACTCGAAAGAAAGGTGAAAGTCCAATACTTTTTAGTAAAGGACCAGAACAACAATTCAGCTATACGGATGATAGCAAGCTTAACGATATAGGACATCTACAACTCCGTCGTTATAGTCAACAATCAAAAGACATCATCCGTAAGATGGGTTATGACTTTAAAAATGGCCTCAACTACGGTAAGGGTAGACGAACTCCTATTCGTACGGCTGTTCCAAAAAGAAAATCTGATATGTATTACAGCAAGACCAAAAGAGGTCTCGGATATGCTTCTTCTCCAATGTTATCCCCAGCAGTCTCCGACTCTGATAGCGAAGAACGCTCTAACTCTTCTAATTCCAGGTCATGGGATTCTGACACCAGCATTGGCGAAGTCCATCGTGTGATCGTATCTTCTAATATGGTCTCCGCTGAACTTCCGAAAGGCTATGATGAGGATATTGAAGAAAATCCTGAAACAGATCCTTGGACCCAACAGATGGATAATCAATGGGTACTCCGATTTGAACAAAGAGAACCTCCTACTGAAGATCAACTAGTTCAAGTTAATGTAGGAGAAAGTGGGTCACCTCGTCCAATCTTTATTAGCAAGAATCTTCCAGAAGCAGATAAGCAAGAGTTGATTCTTCTCATTAAGGAATACCTTAATATTTTTTATTGGAGTTACGAAGACATGCCAGGTTTAGATCCCAAAATTGCTACTCACAAACTGAATATTCTGCCTAATGCTAAACCAGTCAAACAGCAGCAACGGCGATTCAAGCCTGAAATGATGGACGCAATTGATGATAAAGTCAAGAAGCTTATCGTTTGTGGCTTTATTCGAGAAGAACAACATCCTGATTGGGTAGCCAACGTTGTTCCAGTCCTAAAGAAAATCGACAAGGTTCGAGTCTGTATTAATTTTCGGGATCTTAATGAAGCATGTCCGAAAGATGAATTTTCTCTCCCTATTACGGACGTCATGATTGACAATACCTGTGGGTTCGAGCGAATATCTTTTATAGATGAATTCTCTGGATACAATCAGATCAAGATGAATTCTGAAGATAAAAAACACACATCTTTCCGTACTCCTCGGGGAGTCTATTGCTACACAGTGATGCCATTTGGTCTCAAGAATGCTGGTACAACTTACCAACGGGCTATGAGTACCATTTTCAGAGAACATCTTCGTAAAACAATCGAATGTTATGTTGATGATATCGCTGTTAAAAGTCGTCTGAAAGAAGATCATATCCAAGATTTGAGAACAATCTTCAATCTCATGCGCCAACATCAGCTCAAGATGAATCCCACCAAGTCATTCTTGGGTGTCTCTAGTGGCAAATTTCTCGGCTTCGTCATTACCTCTAAGGGTATACACGTGGATCCCAAGAAGATCAAAGCCATTCAAGAGATGCGTCCTCCATGCAACCTAAAAGAGCTACGAGGATTCCAAGGTCGACTTGCGTACATCAGAAGATTCATTTCGAACTTGTCTGGACGCTGCAGACCATTTACTCAACTAATGAAGAATGGTGTATCTTTCGTTTGGACCGAAGAATGTCAACGAGCATTTGATAACATAAAACGGTATCTCATGAACCCACCAGTCTTGGTGCCACCAATCTCTGGCATACCATTCTTAATGTACGTCCGTGCTATGGACCATTCATTGGGTGCTTTATTCGCCCAAAAGAATAAAGAAGGTCATGAACAAGCCATCTACTATCTCAGTCGTACTATGATTGGTGCTGAACACCGTTATAGTCCGGTTGAAAAAGAATGTCTAGCCCTTATGTTCGTTGTTCAAAAGACAAGGCATTACATCATTGGTCAAATCATTCATGTCATATCCCGAGTCAACCCTCTTCGGGTACTCATGAAAAAGCCCAATATACTCAATTCTCGGCTGGCTACATGGGCCATTCTTCTAGCCCAATATGACATGGTGTATGTTCCTCAAAAGTCTGTCAAAGGTTAAGCACTGGCGGATTTCTTAGCAGCTCATCCTGTTCCAGAGACGTCTAAATTTTACGATGAAATTCCAGACGAGACGTTGGAAGTCAACATGATCTATGAAGAATTTCCAACCTGGCGTCTATTCTTTGACGGAGCATTTAGAATCGGACCCAATGGTGCTATTGTAGCAGGAGTTGGAGTTGTTCTCGTTTCTCCAGACGGATCAACTATCCAAAGAGCTTACTCTCTAGATGAATCATGCTCCAATAATGTAGCAGAGTACAATGCTCTACTCATCGGTCTTCAATTAGCCAAGCGATTGAATATCGAATATCTCGAAGTTTTTGGCGACTCTAAGCTGGTTGTCAACCAGGTTAGAGGAACTTATGAAGTCCGCCATCAAGATCTGGTACCTTACTTTGAAGCAGCAATCAACATGGCTACATCATTCAAAGCTTTTTTCATTGAATATGTACGCCGAGCATGCAATACTGAGGCAGATGCTTTGGCCAATCTTGCAGCAGTTTTAGCCATTCCCATCAGAAGACAACAAGTGGTGGTTATCTCTAATCGAGAATTATTTTGTGTCAAAAACAATCGTAACATCGAGTTCAGTAATCTTGCTGAAGTTAATGTTATCAAAGAAGATTGGAGAACTCCCTTCATCGACTTCGTAGTCCATGATATACTCCCTGAAGATCTAAAAGAAGCTACGAGTATTCGTCGACGATCTCTACGATTCTATTACAACCAAACCACTAAGACTCTCTATCGACGGACTTATGACGATCTTCTTCTACGTTGTCTAGCTGGTGATGAAGCAAAATAAGTACTACGTGAAGCTCACGACGGTGTCTGCGGAGCACATCAACCCGGTCCTAAACTACATGATCGTATCCGATGCATGGGTTACTACTGGCCCTCTATGGTATCAGATGCCATTGAATATGCAAGAAAATGTCGAGCTTGTCAAGTCCACGCAGATTTTCTTCATCAACCGTCAGAATTCCTACATCCGACAGCCGCTTCCTGGCCTTTCGAAGCTTGGGGCATGGACATCATAGGTCCTATTAATCCTCCTTCCTCTAGAGGACATCGGTTCATACTAGCAATAACCGACTACTTCTCTAAGTGGGCTGAAGCTATACCTTTGGCTGAAGTCAAAACCAGCAGTATCATTAACTTTGTCAAACACCATGTCATTTATCGATTTGGTGTCCCTCGAAGGATCATTCATGACAACGGACCACAATTCATCAGCCAAAAATTTATAAGATTTTGTGATGATCATCGAATTGACAATGTTGCTTCGACAGCCTACAATCCTGCTGCTAATGGATTAGCCAAAGCTTTCAACAAAACTATTATCAAGCTCCTCAAGAAGTTTGTATCTACTAACAAACAGAACTGGAGTAAAAAGCTCGGTGAGTGTTTATGGGCCTATCGAACTACGATCCGCAATCCCACAGGCTTTACACCTTTCTCTCTGGTATACGATTGTGAAGCAGTTCTCCCTTTAGAACTTCAAATTCCTTCTTTAGGGATTGTCATTGCCAATGAGCTCACTACAGAGAACAACGACCTTCTTCGACTTCAAGAATTGGAGGCACTCGACGAGAAGCGGTTAATGGCTCAACAACATATTGAGCTATATCAAGCCCGCATCTCGAAGACTTTCAACCACAAAGTTAAAGTCAGAACCTTTCAACAAGGAGAACTTGTTCTAACAGTCAGACGTCCTATGACTATGACTCACATGAGCAAAGGCAAATTCGATGCGAAGTGGGAAGGACCTTATGTTGTCAGCAAAGTCTTTTCAAATAGAGCATATCAACTCGCAGAATTAGATGGTCGGGTTGCAATGATGCCTACCAATGGCAAATTCCTCAAGAAATACTATGTATAAATGTAACAAAAATTTATGTAAATATGATCAGACAATTCATAAATAAAGTTTGATTTTTATTTCATCATAAATAATGTTACATGATATCAAGAAAGATCACTGTCATCCTTATCGACATTGGGACGGGGACTACTGTCGTCTTTATCAAAGACACGGTCAGCAAAAGAGTCGAGAACCTCCTTGCTAGAACCCATGAGGAACTTGCAAGCATCCAGCCTCATGGCCTCTTCTTTTTCAGTCTTTCCTGGTTCAAGCAGGAAGTCCATAATATCTCGCGGTGGTTTTGGTGCAGACGAACCTTCGCCTGCCTCTGCCTGCTTTGACTGAACCAGTTCGGCCTGACGTTCTTCAACGCCTTCTTCAACTTTTGGAGCGAGTTCAGTCTTCTTGCGTGCATCTCCAGACGACATTTTTATGTTAAAAAAGTAGAAGTGCTCCTTTCTGCTAAATTTTTGTTCTATTTATAGGCAGAGATTCTCCAAATAACGAAGCGACACATTCATCCGACGGTTCATCCGTTCATTCTATTCATCCAACGGTTCGCCCGTTCATTTATTATTATTACCTGACGGTTCACCCGTTCATTAATCATCATTTGACGGTTCATCCGTTCATTCATTTCCATCTGACGGTTTGTCCGTTCATTCCACCATTCGACGGTTTACCCGTTCCTTTTGACGATTTATTTTGCTCACACCTTTTTTGACGATTCATTATCGTTCATCATCCATATCAGCAATTTATCGTTCTTGATTAAGTTGTCAATTAAAATAATAATATTCGATATATTCTACCACATCCATATTACCTCTGAGCAGATATAATGAGTATAATTATTTTCCTACAAAATTCAGAAATATATCATGTCCTGTACCTCTGAATATATTTTCTATATCTATTATTTATATCTGAACAAGATATACAATAAATGATAGAGCCACAACAAAATGTCTTTTATTAATCAAAATATGAGACATTACAAAAAAAACACATGTGCCACCAAAGATACAAAAAGTTCTTTCTAATGAGGTGGAGGTGTTATCAGACTAGCAATTTGTTGTTTCAGAGTCTGTAGTCGCTCTTCATGAGATGACATCACCCTTCTCCTGGCTTCTTCCATCCCAGTTTCTTCATTGAAAGCAGGCATGGCCACCATTCGGCGAGTAATCTCAGCATCATGAGCTGCTACATAATCATCGCTCTCTTGGATCAGTGCATTGAATTGCTGAACTGCAATATGATGATCAGTGACTTCATTTTCTAATTCCTCCTAGAGACGAGCAATCTCTGCCCTCAGCTCAGCAGCTCTCTTATCTTTTCTTTCAGCCATCAAGGAAACTGATTCCAGCTTGGATTTATATTCAGCAGATTTTGCAGAAAAAGCTTCCAAGAGGTTCTGGAGATTCACCCTTTCAATGTCAGCTGTCTGAGCCAGTTGTTCGAACTCTGCCTGTACTAGAGACTCCACTTCTCCTTGGTTGAGCTCTTTATAGTTTTTGATGGAAATCTCTAGCTCATTCAAAATATGATCCAGGAAAGTGGCCTGAGCCTCGTCACCTTGTTCTCGGATAGCCCTTACTAAGAGAGAGGTTGGACCTCTAACCATAAAAAAATCAGTACCCTCTTTTCCATCATTCTATTTACTAGAGGTCCCAAAGACTCAAAAACGCATCTGGTAAATAATTGGATCACAAGATTATTAATCGTTATAGCACCAGGAGTTACAGCTACTCCTGTTGATGAAGAGGCCGCAGGATGTTCGATTTCTCGTGTTGGAACGGTAGGCTCTTTGAATAAAAGAACCGAAGTGGAGCTCATTGCCCCTCCTGGTCGTTCCTCTGCAAAATTAGAATATTGCCATTTTGCCTGTCATTGGCGATTGATAAAGAAAATCAGAAATAAAAACATGCATTACCGTGGATGGATCCAGCAATAAGCTTGTCATCTGCAGGAGCAGAGTCTGGTTGAGCTGAAGTAGCTTCAGATGCTACTGCTTGGCTGATGCCTGCTTCAGAGCCGCAAGAGAGATGACGGCTGCTACCAGCAATCTCCGTCGCAAGAACTATGTCCAGACATACTGGAGGTGCTGGAGGAGCTTCAATCTCTGCATGGAGTACATATGTAAAATGTCAGCTATCAATCTATTTTAAATAAGATTGTTGATTTTATTTTATACCTTGGGGATCGACGGCAGGAATGTCCTTCAAGGCCGCTTCTTCAGCTGTTGGAGCTGCCTCTTCCTCAATATCCTTTTCAGGATCCAAGGAGTCATCAGCAGCTTTAGTGGATATATGGTCTTCATCATCCCTTTCGGGATCCTGTGTATCTTCGTCAGTCTTTGATGATGAACTTTCATTATTTTCATCTTCTGCTGGTACCTCTCCACTATCTGTATCAGTGGCTTGATCAACATAGTCTTTCTGTGAGCCAAAGTCACAGTGCTCTAAAGCTTCAATCATCGTACGATCTTCTTCTGCGCGAAGGGCCCCAGATGTAAGAGGCAGTTGAGAAAATTCTGCAGCAGGTAAAGGAGATCGGACGGCATTATACTCTTCTTCTGCAATATTGTCTCTGGGCTCTTCAACCTCATTTCTCTGTTTAATTTCCTCTCTCTGCTCTGGACTGGAAGTTTTATTCCCAGATTCAGAAACAGGGGTGGGAGAGGGCATGGTGATTCCTGCTGTAGCATCTGCCACGATCGAAGACAAAACTTGACTTCTACGGACCAACCTCTTCTTTCTATGTAGAGGTCTTTCAGGACTCTCTACATTTATTGTCTCGACTTGTCTTTGAACAGAGGTCGGTGTGGTAGCTTCTTCTTGCTGAATTGTCTCGGCCAGCTGCCGAGATTGAGATCTAGTGGTAATCCTTTCAAAAGAATGATCTAAGATCAGTTTCTTCTTTGCTGCCGGAGCGGTAGGCTCCTCTCTTCTCCTCTTCTTGGCTGAAGATTTAGCCACCTTCAAAGAAATATGCAGTGGCGCGTTAACCTCTTCAGGGAATATAGCGTCCCTTGAAGCTTCCAAAGGTGCATCTACTGGTTCATGCACCTCATCATTTCCTAGGAGCGACATGACGACTCCTCCCTTCTTCAATCTTGTTGAAGACGTGAAGCTATCCGCGAGATTGAAATTCTCAGCAAAGGTGTTCGAAGATGTATAGAATACTGAGTATGTAAATAGCATCCGAGGGCCATGATTGCTATTTGCTGGCATTGAGAACGTTACTTTCGTATCTCGAGCATTATAATAAGCCCAAGCTCGGGCCCCATCTATCAAGAAACCCTTTCCTTGAAGGCACGTGATAGCATTTCCCACATGGAATTGGTCGTACCCGAACTGTCGAGCAAATCGACTGGGGAGATATGGCTCTAAATAACATTCTTCTTCAAACCGATATACCAAATAGGACGGTCGAATTGTCTTCAACCACTCAAAAGCTGCACGGCTCAAAGGTTGCATCTTCGAGTCAATCATATTTGTCGGCATTTGTTCATATCCAGCAGGAGGAGGAGTGCAACAAAAGTTCCATCCTTTGCTCAGGTTCAGAGCATATCTACAATCTCTCAGAGAAGTGTATTTCCACTTACTATGAGAGTATCTCCGCAAAAAGATGCCGTCGACTGGTCCCATGCCGGGGTCCATCAAAGTAGGATGGTGAAGAAGCAACCACCCGAACAGATATGTATACGACAATTCTAGCCGAGGAAATTCTTTTTCTACTTTAGCTTTCAACATCAGATCAACGTACAGACGAAGACTGGCATTCAACCTACAAGTCATCGCTGACAAAAGATCCATCTTGTAGCCGAAGACTAATCTAACGGCGGCAAAAAGAACACCGTGATGGAAGCGGTCTACGGCACTCGATCCTGGGACTACAAACCGACGGAGCCAATACGTCAGAAACCCTGCTAATTGGGCTTCTTTTGACATAAATCTATATCCTACTCTCAAATAACTCTCGAGAGTATCTCATTTCTTCAAAGGAGGACATTGATGATCATTCTTCATCTCTTCATCCAAATCCCCACTTTCCTCCATCAGTTTCACCACGTCACTGCTGCTCAGTGGTCTAAAGAAGTCAGGATAGCATCTATCATGTTTCTTGGTCTTCGTTTCTTTAATGTGGTTAAGGAACAGATAAGGCAACCATTTTGAGGAATAGCAGGTATTTGATGTAGCACTTTTGTAAAATAGAGAACAGATTTTATAATGACATAGCAGTTCTTCGAAGACTGCTACCATGTCTGCGTTCTCTTTTTGAAGTTTGTCCAACTCATCATTGGTTGGGACAAATTCCTCATATGGGGCATCCCCCATTGGCAAGTAAGAGATGTACTACATCTCATAAAGTGCAAACCCGATCTCTCCGCCAGGAGTCATAAAAGTCCATGTTCTGTAATTGTATCTTTCTGCTAGAGCCAAGATCAGATACGAGTTGGGGGCAAAACTATAAACAGTGGCATGCACTGCTTGGTACAAATTGATTTGCTGAAGTTTGTTTTCAAACTTGGTCAAAATCCAGTTTGCTATGCAGTTCCATCTCTTAAAATCTGGATTCACCAGTCCAGTTAATCTGAGGTCCTGCTCAGGATACCTTCCTTCGACCTTCGCAAACTTATTTGCGAATATTGGAGTTCTGACAGGCAATAACAAGAAAGAATTCTCCGACGAAATACAACTGGGCTTCAAACCTCTTAACAAGACACTGTATCGTTCTGAGGAACTGTAGAACATGTCCTTCTTATTCGGCCCCTTCTTCACAAAAATCCTTCCTGGACGGGCATCTTGAAAAGGTGTAAGGTTCTATTCCATCTTCTTCGGATAGCTCGTATGAGCATACCGGGATAAGGGGAGGCAGCGGGAAACATCTGGTATCAAGAATGTCCTATCCTTCTGATGGACAATCCTTTCTTCCATCCTTGGCCTCGGTTGAGAGCTTTTCTCAAAAGCATCGCCAAACAGGAATAATGGCTTCTTGTGAATGACAGCGTCTGCTGACTCCAGAGGTTGTCCATTCATCAAACATAGCAGAGTCTCATTATCTTGGGCTATCAAAATAGCCTGACGGAAAGTTGGCAGATCATATTGAGGATAGTGCACATGGGAAAGGTCCTCTTTGTATTATGACTCTGAAAGAGTTCCTACAAAGTCCTCATATACAGGATCTTCTCTAGTATTAACTGCATCAGATAGAGAAAACAAAAATTTAGTACAAGTCAAGTCAAAGATTTTGTCATCAGTTTGTGCAAACATCAGATTGCACAACATCAAATTGCACGATATCAGATTGCACAACAATCAGACTACGCAAAACAAACAGTCATCAGTTTGCGCTGATAGTCTCGTGTAAATCAGCAAATTGTGCTGACTTTTGCCAGCACAGTTCAACCGATTGCACAGAATGTTGTCCTTCATAAAAATGATGAACGAACTGATTTGTGCAACCAGAACCCTAAAAAGGGTGGCACAGTATGATCACATCTCTAAAAAGAGATGGATTCTGAAAGAATAAGTAAGATCAAAACCCTAAAAAGAGTTTTTATTAAGTCATCTACCTAGCAGTGCTGGATGAGCAGTTTCTTGACGAGAAGCACGTCGCGCAACCCTTGCCGAAGATTCGGCAGGGGCTTTGCCCTTGGCAGCGGCGGAGGAACGCTTGGGAGCCATCAAGATCGTCGGAGAAGAAAGGAAGAAGGAGCTCGGAATTTCTCTCTCAAGTGCACGAAGAAGGCAAAGTAAAGAATGAAATGAGAAACGAAGAGATATTTATAGTTTTCAAAAAACGAAACGGCCGCCTCTGATTGCGCCTGAAAATGGGGTTAATCCCTCAGATTACGCAGACAGCTCATTTCATGCGCAAATTGATTTAAAATTCAAAATTCAAAGTATTTCGAAATTTTGAATAAATTCAACTTTCGAAAACTTTGAAGCGGGTCTTGTAGGTCCTAAAAAATCAAGTTGTACATATCAACAAAGTCAGAAGATCAAGAAATAAATCTTTTAAAAGAACTGTGCAGACATCAGATTGCGCAGTATACAGATTGTGCATACTAGATTGCGCACACTACCAAGCGTGCAGGCTGACGTGTCAAATCATCATCATTACCTGACACAAATCAAATCTTCTGACAGCTGATAGCGTGGAGAACGAGGCGACCGTTCGTTTAATCATATAGCACGGCACTCGAGGACAGCTGGCAGCGCAATCCATATTGGCGCAATCCATTCCTGCGCAGTCCAAGTCTGCGCAATCCAAAGCCAGCGCAATTCAGGTTGCGCGTTCTATCAACATAAATGACAAAATACACGTGGCATTCATGCCATCATTTGTTCATTATGTGGCAACCGTCTATACACGATCATGCACATTTCAATCAAATGATGCCATGTGTCCAAGACAGTTGGCCCATGATCCAGCAACTGCCTACGCAGTCTACTGTTGCGCAATCCATCATGCGCAGTCCAGAATAACTAAAAGTTGGTTATTTTTCAGAACTCTATAAATAGAGTTTCAAGTCTCCATTCAAGGGGATCAGAGATCAGATCATAGAGAGATCAGACTTTAAAGTTCAGAGAGTCCAAGAGTTCTTGCTCAAGTGCTGCTGCATTCTTCCAAGGATTTTGCCTTCAATTTTTGAGGCTTTTTGCCTTCAATTCCAGAGTTGTCTTCAACTTCAGAGGTTATCGTCATAAAAGTTCACATCGTCCAAGGGATAAAGCAATCGTCTTCTAGATTGGATTCCTACAGTTGTACCATTTCCAGAATTCAAATTGTAATCTTTTACAAAGTTTGTATCAATAAAGTTCTATACTTTTGTTTTTGCAAACAATTATTACTAAGATAATATATTTAATTACAGGTAAGGAAGGTCGATAACGCCGACATGGTGACCGTCTTCCTGGCCACCCATCGTCGCGGCGATGACCTTATTAACGAGAGGGCCGAGCAGACTTATGTAAGTATTACAATACGTTATCTTAATTTAATACTTCGTGTCAATTTTAATATAACTTAGTAAATATGATGCAAATAAATATTCATGTAGTTAGTAATAATAAGTACATTAATTAGAAATTAGAAATAATAAGTACATTAATTAGAAATTAGTACTAATAAGTACATTAATTCTAAATTAGAAGTTAGTAATAATAAGTACTTTCTAGGCCGAGTATCAGAGGCTGCGGGAACGGGCGACTGCTAGTGCACCTGATGCAGGAGAGGCCGGTACTTCCTCGCAGCCCACTCAAGCTCCGTCGGCGGACAAGCTGTGGATAGCCGCCGCTGGTGGACTCTATAGGGGTACGTACTACGGTACGGGATCCTATGGCGCCCTAGTTGCGACCCAGTCCTCTTGGACATCTTCTGCTAGTGTGCATGGTCCACAGCCGTCCCAGGAGTCTGCCCGAGTCCACCAGATGATGGAGTCTCTCCGTGACGACTTGCTACGACGGATCGAGGAGCAGTCTCAGCACCCTACGGAGGATCTTGCGCTGCTAGCACGATTGGATGCACTCGACCGTGATATTATGGACCTCAGGGAGATGACTGAGAGGACAGAGCGCACCGTTGGAGGGTTAGAGTGCACGGTGACGGAGCTGCAGACAAGACAGGTGACCATGGCCGAGAGGATGAGATTGGCGCAGGAGTCGATGGTCCAGAGCAGTGATAGAATGTTATCTATCATGGATTCATACCACCAGTGACTTACAGCGTTGGAGCATGCTGGTCCTTCGGGTACGCCTTCATCGTCGTCGACTCCGCCGCCTCCACCGCCTTCTTCTTCGATACCGACTCCACCGACGTCACTGCCTCCTCCATCGGCGTCGATTTCACTTAAGGAGTATAAGTTGTTCTTATCCCTTCGTCGCGGCGGTGCCCTTCCTGCACCAGATTCCTAGTAGTCCTAGTTAGGACTATTTCTTTGTGTTTGTTTCATTCTTTATTTGTGACTTGGATATTTGGTTGTGTAGATTTGGATGTTTGGATCCTATTCTATTTGTTGATTGTGTGTAGACTTTGGTTATTTGGTTGTAGACTTTGTTATTTGGTGTAGAATTGGTTATTTGGATACTTGGTTATTTGGATATTTAGTTATTTGGTTAGTTGTTGTGTGATTGTTGTAAACTTGCTTACAGGGACTGAAATCTGTGTACAGTGAGAAATGGACATTCTGAGAACTGGACATTGTGTGATTGTTGTAGACTTAGTTATAGGGACTGAAACCTGTGTACAGTGAGAAATGGACATTCTGTGATTGTTTGGATCCTATTCTACAGTGAGAAATGGTTAGCTTTTTAAACTGCAGGGAGAAATGGACATTCTGTATTTTATTTTATTTTATTTTTTTGCAGATTTAGCGACGTTTACCGACGTTTACCGACGTCCTCCAACGTAATTTTGCGTCGGTAAACGTCGGTAGATAAGCAATATTATCCAGGTTATCGACGTTTAGCGACGTCAATATATGTCGGAGGACGTCGGTAAACGTTGCTAATGATCCCCAGGAATTATCAGGATTTACCGACGTTTAGCGACTTTGATCATGTCACTAAACCACCGACTACTCGACGGTAATTCGTCGATAAATTTACCGACGCGTAGCGATACTATATATTACGTCGCAAAGCCACCAACTACATGACGGTAGACGTCGGCATTATACCGACGTATAATTACGTCGACAAATGTCGGTAATTACGACGTTTGGCAACGTTTAGATGATCAGTGACTAACATTTCTGCGACCAGCCAGAAACGTCGGTAATTTCGTCGCTAAATATTGTTAGCGACGAATATTATCATTTTAGCGACGTCTTTAGGCCTCACTAAAACAACTTATTCTGGTAGTGCGAAAAGCTTACCTCGCACGCCGTGCCAGGCCGACGAAATCTGCCGACCTCCGCAACCGGAGAACCACCCGCCGATCCAGATTCAGACCGCCGGTGCCACGACCACCGGGATCGCCGCCGCGTTCCCGAAACCCGCGCAGTTCCTTCTCCGCCGCCACGTACGCTCACACCCACTGCCGCGTGTCCGACCGCTCGCAACCGCGAGCGCCTCAGCCGACCCCCGGCGAGGACCGACCCCGCACCACCAGCACTGCCAATCCTCCGCCGTCGAAGCACTGCTGACATCCTTCTCCACCACCGCGCACGGATCCACGTCGTGCAGCCCCGACGAGCGACGGTCGCCGCAGTCCTTCGCCGCACCGTCCCGAGACCGCCGTCCCAGTTCAATGGCGAGCCGCGGCCACCTCTGTACCTCGACCGCACCCCAGATCTGGAGTCACCGCTACAGAGAACCCCGACCGCCGGTGCGCCGCTTCGCTTCGGTAACCCCCTTCTTCCTTTCCGCGGATCCGACCCGAATCAACGTTCGCCCGGCCTCCTCTCTCCGCCGGCTCGACGAGCCTCCACAAGATCCGGGGCGGAGCACCGAAGCCCCCGCAGCCGAGTAGGCGCCGCAGCCGATCGTGTGGTGTCCTCCCTGGACGGACGCCGACCGTGAATCGCTCCCCATGCCGACCGCGTCCCAGCGCCTCCGCTTCCTGAGAGCAGCGGCGCCAACCGCCGGCGCCTGAGAACCGCCGCCCTACCCGCCGTCGGGTAAACCCTCAACCCCTCTTCTGTCCACCTCTCTCTCTTTCTCTCTCTCTCTGAGTAATTTTGGGGGAGGGGAGAAGTAAGTATAAGAGTTTTTATTATTAATATTATTTTTACTATTTTTACTAAAGTTATTATTATTATTATTTATTATTATTATTATTACTATTATTACTATTATTATTATTATTTTTATTATCATTATAGTTATTATTATTATTAAAATTGTTAAAAGGGAATGTGGCAGTATAGTTTTATTTTTATTAATAATATCTTTAACTTGATTTTTGGTAATTGTATATTAGAATTTTATAATTATTAGTATTAATTTGAAATACAAGTATACATATATATATATAAGTTTTTACTACCACTAGTATTGTATTTACCAAGTATTATTATTATTTTAAATTATTTTTACAAAACATTAAATTTAGTTTTATTTTTCTAATATAAAAATGTTGGACTAGTAAATCATAAATTTCAAATTACTATACAATAGACATTTTCAAGTATTTCTCCAAAATTATTTTTACTAGCAAATATGGTTTTCTAAAGTATTACAAATATCACTTTCTAAAAAAATAGTGTAATTATTCGTTTACTCCCTTTCATTATAGCCATTGACCATGACTACTCACATCTTTTATTTTCTCGCGAATCTCGGACTCTTACACATCGATCTTGGCTAGTGGACAAAACGGAACATGTCAGAACATTACACCACACCAGGCGTCACCCCAGGCAAGACACCTTGCCTTTACTGTTTAAATTTCCTGCTCAATAACATGCATGTTGTATTTATTTTCAAGTTATTTTCTTTTTAAATTATATGTAGATACAATTTACTATATTTTGTACAATTGACTTAGAGTTAAGGGACCACCGTATGTTTAAGTGCATCTCATAAACTGTCACGATGTGCCACGGGTTGTGTGTGAGCTGCGAGTCGCATATAGCTTCGGACTTGCGTATCGACCGTACATCGGTGCGTAAAGGCCGTACGTTAGGATGTAACTGCTAATAGATTTTTGTAGAAGACATGGCAGTTATTAAGGATTAAACAGTGTCGTGGAGTCGACACCTGTATAGTATCATGGGGAGGGAGAAGACAATTATTAGCGTAGGGGCTACATGTTCAGTACACACATAGATTTGGGCCGATAGTGTCTCGGATGAGCGCTACTTACTACCCCGGGGCCGATAGTTCTCATATGGGAACTACTTTCTGCCCATAGTTGATAGTGCCTCTTATGAGCGCTACCTACTACTACTCTCTCTCCATCTATGCTGAACACATAAGCTCATGCGTAGAACGTTGTCTTCTCAAAGTGTATATCACATAGAATGGTTAGGAACCTTTACTCATGCATACTTTTCTGTTGAGCTTTATTTATTCAGTTTATCGGCATGATATTATGTGTCTTGTTACGTCCCTCTGAGGACCTGGTTTTTCCCCAGGTGTGTGTTTTCGTGATTTCTTGCAGGTGCTCTAGCTAAGGCCATGACTTGCGCTCTATTCCGTCGTGATGATTACTCTTGGATTCTTCACTTGCTCTCGCTTGCTAAATTCTTTCATTGTATATTTTTTCCATATTTAATTTGGTTGGTAGTGGACTTTGTCTCCACCCAACTGTTGTGTACATGACAAACTCAAAGTTGCTTTTATATTATTATTTATCTTTGTGGATGAGATTTAGTGTCTTGGCTTTCTACATTTACAGCTTATGTATATATACGAGTCATATATTTACTCGTATGTATACAGCTGGCATGATACGTATCTAGTCTCAAGTATTTGGGACTGGGGCGTTACATGCAGTTTCCAGCATAAAGGGCCCAAATGGGAAAAGCAAATTCTCTTTATAGGAATTGCAAAGAAAGATAATTGGCCATTTCGATTCAAATATGTAATTAAAGGCCAAGAGATGGCACAAATAGATCTAACTAATTTTAAGAGATCCTTCAAGCTTCGAAAACTAATTTTGAATAATGAATTTTCCAGGCAGAGTTCGCTAGACATATTGTTGGCGATAGGGAGTGAAAAGTCTACAGTCCTTCTTGGCGATGATTATGAGCTATTTTTCTCCCGGAGCAAGATTGTCGACATAGTGGAGAAGATTCTAATGGACTGGAAAAGATGATAACACCGTGAGAACTCACTCTACCTCTACTACTTCTTGCAGTTTTGTTAAGACGAGGAGCTGGAAACTGTTCGATCGATCCAGAGTTTGGTGAGGACATAGTAAAATGGGTGTGTGGCACATTGGAACTGGAACAGAAAGGGATTGATCATGTACAGATTTGTATTGTAATTGCAATCAATATTTTTTTTATAAATGTTTTTTAAAAAAATAGAAATACAATCAACAACGTTTAAAAACTGTTGTAAAATAACATTTTAACAACTTTTCTAAACGTTGTAAACTTCATTTATAATATTTTTAGATTATTGTTGATATTACAATTACAACATATAACTATTATTTATAACATTTGGCAAACATAATTGAATATAGTATACAACCATTTTAAAAAGTTGTATAATCTTTTGTTTACAATGTTTGTATACTATTGTGAGAAATTTATACACAATGTTTACTGAACGTTGTAGATATCATTTTTACCACAATTGAAAAACGTTGTAGAAATTATATTTACAATACTTATAATATGTCTTAAAAAGTATTTTTACAATACTTGAAAAATGTTATAGATAGATTTTTGTCATATTTTATAAATTTTAACAATGTTTGTAAACTATTGTGGAAAGAAATTCTACAAAGTTCAAACAAACATTGTATACGATATCCCCCCTTTCACAACCCTGGATATAACGACCTTCTATTAAACGTTGTAAAAGCCCTTCTACAACGCTTTTACAACGTTGTAAAAGGGATTTTTTTTTTCTTGTAGTGTCTTAGTAGTGCCTAGTCGTACCATTAAAATTTTGAGGACGAAAATTTTCTAAGGTAAGTAGATTTGTAACCCCTGTTCCCAAAATTTCAAATTTTTATTTTTTTTAATTTTATTTCAAATAATTGTGTTGAATTTTTTTTTCATTTATAAAGGAAAATCTAGGTATTTTCGAATGACGAAATGGTTCTGCCAAAATATATTTTCAAAATTATATTTTTGGTTTATAAAAAATATTATTTAAATAATAGTAATTTGAATTATGATCATAATCAAATATTAGATTTAGATTTGATTAATTTAGTTTTGAAATTAAGGATTATTATCTTTGACCAATAAAAATATTGCTAAATTATTTTTATAAAATTTGAATTTATGCAAATAGACTTTAAATTTTATTTGATAATATTGGATATTATTTTATATTATTATTATGACCAATTATGGATTTAGATTTGATCAATATAGTTTTGAGATTGATTTGATTTGTATTTAATGAAAAGATTTATTCATTAGATTTTTGACCCTTCCAAATTAGAAATTATGTGTCAATCTCCATCTATTTAAGGATAGACTTTTTCTTATTTTCTTCCAACACAAAACCCTTCCAACCTAATTCTCTAATCTTAATTAGATGATTTCTACCCATTATATATACCCTTATGAACATTCCTCATCTTTTCCTTTCTCAAAATTCTCTCTTTTTCGTCCAAAATAGTCCAAAATTTGTCATAAATTCAGCCACATTTTCTGAAGCTATAGCAACTTCGTGAAGCCGTTACGACCAACTCCGTATTTCATTTCACCTCTATTTTTTTAGAACCGTGTCGAGATTTAATTTTCAAATATATAATTTATTTTCTGTAATTATGAACGTGAATTTTTGGAAAATTGTTTGAGTGTCAGTTATCCAAAATATCGACATGTCGTACTATTTTTAAGATTTCGGGAGTTTGCGGGGAATTGTTCACATACCTACTTAGCATTTTCACCTCCATTTTTTTACAACAACTTTCAACCAAATCGAGATTGTGTCGCACATGTCAACTCCAAATTAATCGAGGTAAGTACATTATTGCTTTATGTTCTTAGTACATTATAATGCAACTCTTCATTGTGTTTTCATTTATTATCCTGTTGAGACACGATTGGGACACGATAGGACTTGTTGTATCATTGCGTGTTATTGTTGTTTTAGTGAGTCGGGAGAGAAAATGCTAAGTAGGTATGTGAACAAATCCCAATGAATGTTAATGTGGATAGCTAAGTCATACAACTCATGTATGGGTTAGCCGTACCTTATAAATGTGGATAGCCATCGATATGATGTGACCGTATTAGCCTAGTTGTTCACATGTCGAAAGGCATTTTACACACACTGTCTGTTAGCTTTTACTTGTCCATATTCATTATTCAGTTGTCTTGTTTATACATGTTCTTACTAGTAGTCATCTTGTACGTGTTTACTATTTCCAGTTTATATACATGTTTCCTTTATTGTTATATTGCATCTCTATCTAGATTTATTTTATGCTAAGTTACATTATTGCAATATGGTTATACTTTGCTCCTTTCTTGACTGGATACGTTGAATGTGACTTGCTATTTTGCACTTGGGACCCTTCGGGTGGAGATAGAGACACTTGAAGGCTAATCTTAGATTCTAGATAAATTAGATAGTTTTGAATTTAATTATTTAGCGGGTTCCCGAATGTCATTTTAATATATTATTGTATTTATAAATAAATTAGTTATTGTGAATGAGAAAATATATAGATCAAATATTATTTATTTGGTTTGAAATTATTATTGAGGTCTGGACAGCGTACTATCATCGATGCTGCGGCGTAGGCTAGACTTGGCTACGTACACGTATCCCCAAAAAAAGGCTGCGGGTCATGACAATATGGTTCTTTTAAAAAAATTGAGATTAATCAGAGTCCTGGGTTAGGAGTTATGACATTTCTAAGTTGTTATGGCTGTTAAAAACGAGGCTCAAAACTATGACGAATTTGGACTGTTTTGGATAAAAGAACACATGTATACACCCAATTTACCAAATCACCTATACGCATTATGGCGTATCATGATACGAACTCTACGTGTCCAATTTTGGATACAAGAATACCTTCACACCATCAAATAATATCAATAGTCCTCATTAGGACACATTACACACACTCAATGGACACAATTGGGATTTTTTCCAAATTGAGCCCCAAAATCATGGCACCAACTTAGATTTACCAAATTAAGGGCTCCTAGGGCCTAGATCTACCATTAGAAAGTCAAATATAACCATGGGGGGTTTCCTACATGACCTAGGGGTGTTCCTAATCATGAATTTGATAAAATTGAGATAATTACCTAGTGTTTTGGTAGCCTTTTTGGAGAATTTTGAATTTGGACACAGAAGGAATGAGTCAAACACGATTTCCTAGCAAGTTTGTCTCCTATGGATCTCCTTGTGCTCTCTAATGCTTCAGGCCTTCATGATGGTGAGGATGAGCGAAATTGGAAGTAGATTGAGTGGAATTGGTAGGGAACCAGATTTGTTTGGGGAAGACGAAGTTTTGGGAAAAAATGAGACTAATGAGTGAAATGAAACAAATAGATGAATTTCTAATTAGAAATTGTGTCTTATAGTAAAGTTTGGTCATGCAAAAATATCAAGTTTTCCCCTCTCCATTTGTCATGAATGGAACCTAATTAACTAAAGGAATGAATCTCTATAATTAAAAAGAATATTCCTTTCATGACAACTAAACGTAATTAATTCTAATTGCTAAAGTCACGACTAACAATAATGTAGCACTAATTAACACTTGCAAATTCTAATTGGCCAGCTACTAACTGACACTAATATAATTCTAGGCAACCGCTAATATAAAATAATATATAAAAAAATAATCAACATACAAAATTACCAAAATATTCCTATGTTGGAAAGTGATAGTTACACATACCTTGTGATTTTGCTAGTTTTCATAATTTTAAACATTTTCAAATGGATGTTTAAAGTGCTTTTTTAATTAATGGTTTTATCAAAGAAGTAGTTTTCGTAGAACAACCCACAGTTTTTTGAAGATTTTAAATTTCTAAATCACTTTTCAAATTACTTAAGGCTCTGTATGGACTCAAACAAGCCACACATGCTTGGTTTGACTGCCTCAGTTCCTTTCTACTTGAAAATAGTTTTTCAAAAGAAAAAATTGACACGACACTTTTTATAAAAGCAAAAGATGAAACTCTTTTAGTGCAAATTTAGGTTGATGATATTATATTTGGTTCTCATAGAGAGATGCTCTGTGAAGATTTTGCTAATTGTATGTAGAATGAATTCACAACGAGTATGATGGGAGAACTGAACTTCTTCCTCGGTCTACAAATCAAGCAGAATTCACAGAAAACCTACATTAGTCAAGCTAAGTACACCAAAAATTTGCTGAGGAAATATGACATGGACAACGTCAAACCTAAGGGTATGTTTGATTTCGATGTGTTTCCTGAAGAATATGACATAGTACACCCCAACGTGTGTACCCAACGCTAGTCTATATTTGTCAAATGGCTGTTTTTTGTTACATTCCGGATAACAGCAATGTAAATAATATATGTTGGCAATTGGTGTTACCCATTTTATTTTATTTTTTAACCTAATAAAATTCTTGTGAGCAGACTACTTTTAAATCATTTTAGACGATACTCGCCAGTCCGAAAAAAGGACACCTAAAAAAAACATTTTATTCCATTTATATGTAAAATAACACAATAATTAGTAATTACAAACAACTTTGAAGAGATCTTTTTGTGCTAAACGTCCCAATGGGCCTAGCCCATCTAAGCCTTCTTTGCTTTACGGTTATAAAAACCAAGTCGATAGTTTTCTTCCATCCGGCAAAACCCTAACCCTAACTATTTCGTTGGCTGCGCGGATCGGCGATCACGGATCGACGACCGCCTACCGTCGATCGTCGGTGATTTCTATTATAATGCTCTTCCTCTTCTCCCTCGAATTGAATGGTCATCATCTCGCGATAATATAGCATCTTTCGACGCGTTGCTCTGCGCATTACATAAGAGATTTCTGACCATTCGAACTATTTTTCTCTTCAAGATGTTTCCTTTCTTCAATTAGGGCTTTGAATATGCACGTCTAGATTCAAAAGTTTTTATTTTGATCCAAAGAAGAAATTCCTGTTGTTACTTTGATATATTACTGTTCTGCTGTTTCAAAATTTTCATTTTGCACCTGTTAGATGCGAGAATTCTGACCATTGTTCTATTATAATTCTCTTGTATTAAATTTTTTTTGGTATAAAGATTCAAATTTATCGACGCACAGAAGAAATTGATGTTATTAGTTGGAATTTTGCTGTTCTGTGGGAATTTTAAGCAATAAAACCCTTTTTTTTAGTAAACTACGTGCAAAAGTTGTGTTTTTTTTTTTGTTAATCAATTGTGGTAGATTTCAATTTGAATATTTAGGAATTTGTAGGTTCTGATTCGACGAGAGAATGCCTCTTTGAGTAGCCATATTGTTTTTATAAATGGGTGGTCTTTAGCATCTTGACGGCGTACCATCTTGCTTAGTTTTGAGGGGGCTTTATGTTTCTTAACCATACGAAGTCCTCCAAGCAGCTTAGGCATTCATTCTCATTCTTAGTTAGCTGTTCTATTAAAGTTTTGATCAATTTGCTATGTTTTCTTCTTTTTTATGAAATTAATGTCCTACTGTACTTTAAACTTAAAAGTTTCGAAACTACAGTTGTTTCTCGATCACATTTTCAAAATGTGGGTTCATTAGTTAAATCTTGTTTCGAAAATACCAAATCAAAGCATCAAAAAAAAAAAATCTTGACTTGTTCTCAAGATTGGTTTTGAATAAAAAGCCTGCGAATAACCAGATGCTTGTATATTAAGTCTGCATTTGGCTCAGACAAGGGCTCACATGAATCAAGGCAATGGTTGCTTCATGAGCCATATTCCTGATTTCTTTCTAGGAGAAGGGAACAATCTTTTCATAAGAGTTCCTTTCTAAGATTGGACTCATACATATTGTGTAGATGTTGACATATAAACTGTTATGTTTCATCTGTACTGTATTGTTCTTTGTTTTGTAATAGTGCTTGACATTATATCTCTGTTTGGAGCAAATCTACTGGTCCTGCTCTTGCTCATTGCCGGATGGTTGACTAGTTTATTTCTGCAAATGGTAATGGATGACTTGTGCTATCCAACATCCCATGGTTTTATGTGTTAATGATATTTGAAATGATTGATGATTCAAGTATAATGTTCTTTGTTTGTTTAATCTTACTATTGTCATAGTGGTATTTTTATTGAATGATGAACATCTCTAATCAGGTAGCATCTTTCGATGCGATGCTTGTTGTTTTCCACATGAGATTTCTGACAATCCAAATATTTCAAATATTCCCTTTTGAATTAGGGCTTTTAGATATGCACACCAAGATTGAATGCACAGAGAAATTTATGGATCTGTTTTCCCCTAGTGTGCATGGACACTCCTAAATACACTAGGACATACCAAAATTTGAGCGGCTTATTGTTGTGTCCGAATTATGTTGTGTTGTATTCTTGTTCGAGCAACATAGGTTTTGCAAAACCTGATTTATAGTAAACCTTTTGAGGTATTATCTTCACTTAAGAAATCATATAAGCTAATTTTGATGTGTCCTTGTGATGATAGTTAGCTTGTCAGTTAACTGTTGCATGTTGTCTATTTTGTTAGGCTAAATTATCTGAATGGCACTCGAATAATAACACTTTGACGTTTATGACACCTTAACTTTTTACTGCTCGTTTTGGCACCGAACTTTATAAATTGTTTTTTTGAAACACCTTTCTTCAACTTCGAAGTACATCGGGACCCTTTCAAAAGAATATCTATCAATACGAATATTTAAATTGCTCTTTTGTACTACATGATATGCTTTTGAAGAGGCCTTGATGTACTTCAAAATTAACGAAAGATGTTTCAAAAGAGCAATTTATGAAGTTGGGGTACCTAAATTGAGCAGCAGTGGAAAATTAAGGTGCCAAAAACATTCAAACGCTATAGTTCGGGTGCCATTAGAGTAATTTAACCATTTCGTTATGAGCCTAACTAGCTTATTTTTGTTTCGGAGTACTCAATCTATAATTTTTAATCTAATTTTTTTAGTTAATCAGTTGTGAGAAAATATCCTTGTGAACGTGAATATCTCATTTAAATTTTCATCTGGTATTATATATGAGTTATATAATAGCAGGTAGTAGTTATATTGGCTTACTGTTAGTCATGCCTCTTCGAGTAGCCATATGGTTGTCAATTGCTGTTCTTAGCATATGAATTATACCATCCAGCTTAGTTAGGAGGCATATAGAGATCGGTCTTTTTGACCTTCCCAGGCATTTTGAGTGGACTGCTTTGCACAGTAAGGAGTTCTCCAAGCAGCCTTGGACATCCTTTCTTTTTCTGTTTAGTCTGTTAAATATGCTTTACTTTTGATTAATTTGTTTCTCTCCACTATACCTCTTAAAATAAGTTAGGAGGCATATAGAGATCGGTCTTTTTGACCTTCCCAGGCATTTTGAGTGGACTGCTTTGCACAGTAAGGAGTTCTCCAAGCAGCCTTGGACATCCTTTCTTTTTCTGTTTAGTTTGTTAAATATGCTTTACTTTTGATTAATTTGTTTCTCTCCTCTATACCTCTTAAAATAAGTTAGGAGGCATATAGAGATCGGTCTTTTTGACTTTCCCAGGCATTTTGAGTGGACTGCTTTGCACAGTAAGGACTTCTCCAAGCAGCCTTTGACATCCTTTCTTTTTTCTGTTTAGTCTGTTAAATATGCTTTACTTTTGATTAATTTGTTTCTCTCCACTATACCTCTTAAAATAAGTTTTTAACTTCCTCTTACCCATTGTTCATATCCTTCTGCACTAGACATTTATTTTTTGATTTATTTTTAGTATCTTTTGAAAATGTTTACATTGATTCAGGAAAAAAAAAGCCTCTCAAATAACCAGATGCTTGAATATTAGTCTTGCATTTGGCTCAGACGGGGGTAAATTTTAGGAGAATTGGGCGGTGGCTGGAAAACTTCGAAGAAATTGCGGGTGGGGTCTGCTTAGACTCCCTAGCTCAGAAAATGCTTATTGGTTATCGTTACATGAAGTTAGTATCTTTTGTAAGATTTTTCTGTTTTTTTGTGCACCCTCTTTTCTCTGTATCAGCATGCATAGCTCAAGCTTTGCCTTTACCCATCATTCTTCATCTTGTAGATGCCGTTTGCTTGTTTGAGTTATTCACTTATAAGCAGTCTCTTCTTGCTTGTTAGCATACAAATCTCCGTCAAGTTACTTGTTGGTTTTTGTTACAGTGCTTGAAATAGTATCTTTTCTAAGATTTTTCTGGTTATTTGTGCACCCCTCTTTTCTCTCTGATATCTGCATGCACAATTATGTGCAACAAAAATGTCCTCGTCCAACAAATCTATGCAAGAAATATGTCCCCAACTTAGTTGTGTACGACAGTACCCTCCGCAGGGGCGGCCCTGGCCTAGGGCAGGCCGGACGACGGCCCAGGCCCCTCTGACGAAAGGGGGCATCAACGTGGAACTATCTACAATAGATTTAGTATGTATCATATGTCTGTTTTTAACAAAAGGCATTGTTGTGTAGTGATTATAATGCTAGACTTATTTTTTGGAGGTTCTTGGTTCAAATCTTGACTACAACAAATTTTTTTTTTATTTATACTTTTTTTTTTACATTATGTATGGGGGTCCATTTTGGAAGTTTCGTCTCGGGCCTCCATTGCCTCAGGGCCGGCCCTGTCGTAGGATATCATTGGCAGAGCCTGAGCAGTCGGCAAAAGCAGTGCCGGCGAGAGGGTTTTGAAGCTAGGGTTAGGATTTTCTCTATGGAGAAGTAGTTGTGTTGGACACGAATTGAGTCTGGAGGGTCAGGGCTAGCTCTGAGGTAATAGGGGTCCGAGGCGAAATTTTCAAAATGGTCCCGCATACATAATGTAAAAAAAAGTATAAATAAAAGAAAATTTTGTTGTAGTCAAGATTTGAATCAAGAACCTCCAAAATATAAGTCTAGCATTATAACCACTACACAACAATGTCTTTTGTTAAAAATAATGTCTTTTGTTGAAAACAGGCACATGATACATACTAAATCTATTGTAGATAGTTCCGTGTCGGTGCCCCCTTTCGTTTCGTCGGGGGCTCTGAGCCGTCGCCCGGCCTGCCCTGGACCAGGGCCGCCCCTGTCCTACGGGGAGGGGTCGGATGAGAGCCATTTTCGCAAGAAGAATATACAGCCCCGCACTCCTCGCTCCTAGACCAAAACCCTAATAATTCGTCCTTCGTCCTCGTAGTCGTCGACGAAGCAATCGACCTGGACAAGGGCTTTACCGGCCTTTGTGATATTATGTGGCACCGAGACGGCGACCTTCGTGTTGATGGAATGGTGGGAGACGAGGGAGTAGCGAGGGTGGCCGGAGACCCCTACACCTTCTCCTTTGGCGCCATTAGAGTTGGGATTTTCTAGGGGGGAGGAAGAGACGTTCTTAGAAAAAGAAAATTTAGGGAGCAAAGAGAGAAAAAGAGAACACTCTTCAGTAATCAAACTTTATTATTATTGTTTTGAGAGTTCAAAAATCAAACTATAAAAACAACTTTAAGTTACTCCAAAAAGTATGTTTAAACTCCAAGACCTGATCAGCTGTCCGATATTCCAGCCCTGTCCTCCTCTATGGCATGTGAGTTTTTTTTTGGTTGATTTTTACCGATGGGGTCCACATGCCATAGAGGAGGGGGGGAGGGGATATGATTGTGACACCAAATCAGGGACAGCTGATCCGGTCCTTGTCCCTTAAACTTCGATTTTCCACAAAAATAAGATAAAACTTCATTTCTAAGTTTTCATATCCAAACGTTATTTATGCCCATTTGTACATTTACACTCCCAAAACTGATTTTAAACTACTAACCAAACATAGCCTTAGTGTTTCATTATCATGAACTTATTTTGCACTTAGGGTTTTGTTAAAATCTCTTTTTAAAAATAAAATAAAATAGTACTCTAACAATTTAAGTACAAGCATCGTGATCGCATTTAAACTAAATCAATAAAAAAATTTAGACAATTTTTGCACCATTTTTCATATAAGCGAGTAATTAAATACCATAATCATTCTAATTTAAGTTCTGCTAAGTATCATATGAAAACTAAATCAATCTTAACGGCAAGTTGGCCTTTTCTCGAATGGTTAATTAGAACAATAAAAATGACATCTTTTAGTTAATATTTTCTTAGTGCATGTGAGCCAAATCCAACGATTCCCAAGAATCTTATCATTAGTATTTGTTAAAATTCACTTTGTAATACAATATTCCATGGTATGTTATGCAAAATTTTGTTAAAATTCACTTTATAATACAATATTCCATAATATGTTATGCAAAACTTTAAAAACAATATACTCAAGCTCAATAATTCATCATTAAAATTATTGTCGTAGCATTACTAGTACTCAACTTCATCATTAAAACTTCAAATACTAGTTTTTACTTGGAGATCATTCAATAGTGTTGGTATCAGACTAGAACGAACGAACATTTCAATGATACCAATTGTTGGGTGCGTGCGGAAGCGTTTGCCAACCCACCTAATCAAAATCAACTCCCGTCTAACAGATACTAAGCACAGACAAGGACAAGTATATGGCGGTGACATACGTCGCTTGGTCAAATCTCAATCTTTAATAACTCAATGAAATTACAAGATTGACAAAACTCACGTTGAACCCTTTGTCCTAATAGGTTCAACCCCCTTACCACTCTCAAGAAGAAAAGTAGAAGATTACAATTGAGATCACTTACCAACCAGTATCAATCTTCCTAACCGAAGTTGACGATTCCTCAATTAGATCTTCTTCTTCCTTCTGTCTTGGATGACGAAGTCCTAAGAGCAAAGTACGGACTTTCTCTTAGATTTTCTTGTGGACGAGCACCCCGAATCTCCACTTTGTGTCTCCACCCTCACCCCATATTATAGGATGAGAAAATCCTATTTTAGGTCATAATACGATTTCTTAAATATGAATCTTTCAAATAAGAATCTTATCACACCTAAAATAGTCCATCAATTATCATATTTTAGATCATAATAGGATTTTCTAAAATAAGAATCCTATTATATCTAAAATAGCACAACACCTATTATGGACATCCAAATCTAAATCAAAGTTGGTGATGTTGGCACAGTTTATTTTGATAACATTAACAACATCTTCGTAGTCTAGTTTTCTCTGTATTTCAGCTAACAGATAATCTTTCAAAGCTCTACTACAATAAGTTCCGTCCATTCAAATCGAGTCATCAAAGCCTTATGGAAGTTCCTAAAAGAAGACTGAAGAAAAGACCAGCGCTCCTTAAAGACGGCTCTCAACAAATTCAAGATTTCGAGTCTGTACAAGGTCTAGGTCTTTCTGTATAAACACCTAAGGTTGGATGACAAAACATAAAGTTCTTCTTTTTTTTAAGTCAAAAATCAATGTCTAAAAGAACGGCATACCGACGGTATACCGTTTCTGAGCCACAAGAATGTTCTGCGACAAACATCGGCGTACCGACGGCATACTACAGTATACCGACGGTGTACTATTTTGTGAGGCACAAAATGTTTTGTGACGAACTTCGGCATACCGACGGCATACAACAGTATACCGACGATATACCGTTTTGTGAGCCACAAAATGTTCTGTGATGAACATCGGTATACTGACGGCATACTGCTGCATACCGACGGTATACCGCTTCATCTGATTTGATTTTTGAATGGACAAATACTAGCATTAAATGCTTTCCAACGGATATAACTATTACCGTTACTGTTCCGAACGGTATGCCGGTCCATACCGACGACATGCTGTCTGGGCTATGTTCAGGAGCATTAAATGCTACCTACTCTTGGTTTTATATATATATATGGATTCCTTCCTTCCATTGAAGGCTATCCACTTAAGCTATAAATTTTTCAACAACCAAGAGCTCCACCATTACTACTCTACCCAAGCTTTCAATTGTCATCCAATCCAAAAGTGCTAGAGTATTCAAAAGTTGTACTTTTCGATCTTCAAGTGTTAGAAGATCAACAGTTCTTTTCCTTTCCTTTTGAAGTTGACGAGCCTTCGTAAGAAAACTCGTGTGTAAGAAGTTGGCGAGTTCTTCGGATCCAAACTCGTGTTGAAGTTGGCGAGTTCTTCGGATCCAAACTCGTGTGTACTATTTACTCAATAGTGGATTTAAGCCGGAGAGAGTTCCGGGACTGGATTGCCTCTAGGGAGGAGACCAGGATACATCGAGTGTTTGATTTTCTCACTCTTTTTTATTTTATTTCAGTGATATAGCTTACTTGTGTTTAGTTTTATTTTATTTTCCTATTCACCCCCTCTAGGTTCTACATGTGACAGGCAGCCGAGACTTACGGTGAGGCTGATCGTCAGGAACTTCGATTTTGGTCGTGTTATTGATATCGACAGGATCCCAGTGGTACAGGAGGTGCTACGCATGGCAGCTAGCGTCGATGTGACGGTCGAGGACTAGGAATCCGTATACATGTCAGCTACGTATCAAGTAGGCTCCAGTCCAGCTCGAATACGTATAAGCTGTACAGCAACGATCAACTATATATACTAATCAATAATATCTAAGTCTCAATCCGCAGTAAGATAGAATACAAGAATGAACAAGATATAACATAGTGTGCATCCCATGCTACATTTGTCCGAATAGACTCGAAAGAATAACTTGAGCCTACATACTAGGCTAAAAAACAGAATGTAAATAAATAGAGATCTATATGTAATCGCAAGAGATACCTGAAATAGTAAATAGCAACCATCATGATCAGCAACCAAGTCCGCTCAGTCAAATACCTGAAGAGATCACCAGGTCCTCATGGGATATAGCAAGGTACATACAACATGCCAATGTACAGAAAAGAAAATATGAACTAAGGGTATCTACTATATCCGGTCTACGGGATATGCGTGTGAGAACATATTTCGAATATCAGGCTTAGCCACTGAGACTTACAAGCTCCTCAGCAGGCTATTTTCCTAAGGCACCGTGTCGTGGGACCAAAGGGCATACAAGTAGATCAAGTAAATAACCACCGAAGGTCTGCTACAGAGACTAAGGTATACTAGTAGAATACCATCCAAGTCCCTATATGGAAACGAGGCTAAACTAGTAGAATAACAGCCAAGTCCCATATATGAAAACAAGAATATTCGAGTAGAAATATATATAAATACAGCCTGATATAGCAGTAATATTCTTCCCACCCCATGTCTAGAACTAGCAAGTCAAGTCAATTCCAGTATATAAAAAGTCACAAGTGCAAGTATCAATCTAGTATTCTATTACGAAGTCCATAGCCATGAATACTCGTGTAAACTCCGTATCATGAATCGTGTTGGTATCCTGTGGTCTATCGTATCATGAAACACGAATAAGGTACACGTAATGCCTAATGTCGATACTTGATGACTATAAGATATTATCGGCACCCGAATACAATATGGACGCAAATTATCGACTATTCCTATGTCCTAAATGATAATAAACAAGAAATTAAAACAACAATAAAGAAAATGAACATGAACTGTAACATTGGCAAGGTACACTTGCCTGAAACTTCGAAATGATCAAATAAAGATCCTGACTCCGCAAGACCGCAACCGAGATCAAAACATCCCGAGCGTCTACGAATACATAATAAAGTACATAAAAGCTACGCTAAGTTATGATAACACATATTAGAGCATAACTACTTATGATCATAACGAATGTTTATGGGTTTGCTAAATTGTTCTTCTAACACATAGGCACTATATGTTCTTCCTACTAGGTTCTCCTTGTGCTAGTATCACTTGCACATACACAAAGTCAATGAAACAAGTGCAACCTACACTAGTGGTTATGCAAAATATGGTTTAAGTCATACTCTCATCTTAGACAATTGGATCCACTAATATTATTCTAGTCCTATGGGCAATTCTAGCATGGCACAACATATTTCCTACTATTGGTTTTCATATACAACATGTAAAACTAAACGGTGCCTAGATATGATACAAGTGCTACAACATATATTCTTTTAATCATGTATATAATCATACTTACATATTTGTGTCAACTAGCTATAATCTATTTGTGTACATTTTAACATGAAATTAACCTATATGCACAATCACACATATCACTAATTTACATGGCAAAATTAATCCTACCTACGAACAACACATGTTCTAACATGAACATAACATTAAGGCCATGAATGAAACCTAGATTTTTTCCACCTATAGATTCACAATAAGCCCAAACTTTTGAACATAAAGTGTAGGATTGAGTTAATAAGAATTTGGCATTGGTTACAACAATAGTTGTGGTGTCTAGTTATGTGACTAGTTCTATACAAGAATCTATCAAATCATGCATATAACATACAATATATATATATATATATATATATATATATATATATATATATATATATATATATATATATATATATATATATATATATATATATATTTTGAATTTAATCGTAAAAGTGGTGTTTATGAGGTGGTTAGGTCAAGGGTTGCATGAATTTTATCTTGCAAAGTGTCATAAGCAAGTAGGTGCATTTATATTCAATCTACGTTCCATTCATATAGCCATTTAACCAATCGATTTAATAATCATGAACAACTGAATATACAACTTTTAACTTCTGAAATTAAACCTAAAATGGTGATTTAACATTTCTTAAGACATGGTTGCTTGGGTTTTAGTTATCGGTAAATAATAGTACAATTTGGTGCACACAAACTAGCCTATGGTTTAATTCGGTGTCTTCTAATTGTTAGTAGATAGATAGGCGAAGATGTGCTCCTAAATATGTACAAAACCTAAAAGCATTATATACAACATGAAGAGGGGTTCAAGGGGGTGTTAGGTACCTTACCAAGTGGATAGGGGCTGTCGTAGGGCATCACAAGAGGGTGAGGACAGCAGTGCACCAAAATGAGAGTAACCTTGACCAATCTTCCCGTAACGCTTGTCACGGACTGTTGGGGCCATCCGAGGAGATGTTGCTACTAGCGAAGGTAGGGAAGAGGTAGATGTTAGTCTTGAGGTGCTGTAGAGGTGGTTTGGTGGCTATTTAAAAGTGTACAAGGGTTGAAAGTCAATGTTTACCTGGCGAATTCAGCCGTACATACTGCTAGTTGGTGCTGTTTGTAGGGCATGTTTTGGGTCTTCAACGACTTAGCAAGGCTATGAAACTTCTTGGAAGGATAGAGGGGTGTCTTAGCTTTCAAATGAATCCTCTTGAGGGGTCGTGGGATGTCGAGAAGTCGCTGGCCAGTAGATACAAGCAACAGTGCACCCGGCGGGCACTAATCTGATAGGGGTTGCTTGGATCTCGGTTTTAGGTGTTCTTGGAATTATTTGAGGGCTTTGGGAGAGAGTTAGGAGATGGAGAAGAAGTATGGGAATTATTTTATTGTTGGAGGATGAGATAAAAATAAGAGTTATTGGGTTTTAATAGCTTTAATGTAGAGTAATAGTGGGGGAGATGAAAAGGTTTGAGAGTTATAACTTCCCTCTCCATTCACATTCCACCCTTTGCCTTTCCCTCACACATGGCTGTCATGGACTGAATTTGGGCTTAATTTGGATGGGCTAACCTAGTCTAATTCACTTAGGTTAGTTCCTCACACACTAGTTAGGTTAGGTTCAAGTCGGTGCGGTCTAAATTGGGTTAGGTTGGTCCGAATGACCTGAAAATGGTCCGATGGTGATTAATGTGCATAGGTAGAACATGAGAGTTAAATTTAGTAGGACACAAGGGTCATGAGAGTCATGGTCTTAGTGTAGGTCATGGCCATAAAGTTGGTCGAAGAAATCAAGTCGAAATTGTGACTCGAAATTCAATCGAAATGATCACCCGGCGTATGTACAAGTTAGAAATCGAATTTTTGGCATTAATATTGTGTAATTAAAATAGAGCACATGGAGATGTGTTGAGTGGGTCATGAAGGTCACAAGTATATGTGGACTTGCCTAGGTCATACAGGTGAAGCTGGTTGGAATAAAATAGCTAATATAGTGCTCCTACTGTCAAAACTACGATAAATGGTATCTAACGACCATAAATAAAAGTGAAAAAAATTATCGATTAATAAAATATCCAAATTTAATTCAAACCAAATCCTAATTGTCCACTAACCCTAATATTAAATTTCAGAGGGCTTACAATATATCCACCTTAGAGAATTTTGTTCTCGAAATTACATAAAGCATGGTATAAAGGAAACTACTCGTATAAGATTTCTAAAGGACGCTAATACCAATGGATCTAAGTTGACATAACCTAGGAAGAGCTAGGATACACTCAGTCTTAGATACATCACAATTTATATCTTCTTAAAATTCATCTACCATTTTCTTCCACTGGTTCACGCCATTCTATGGCCTAACTTTCTCAAATGTAGCCTCGAACAGTACGTTGTTAATTTGCTGAGAATATAATCTACCAAGATCGTTAACATCCTCAATCCTTGAAAATTAAATATAGCATTTAATTTCTGACATTTTTCGCCACCTATAAAATAACTTTTTCTCCAAATGTTTTTACTGTACAACTCAAATATTAGATCCCATCTATCAATCTTTTTTTAAGGATGCTCTACTTCTATTACACTCCCACACCTCTATCTTAAATTTTTTATTTTCTTCTCATTTCATGCCATTTCATTTCTTATTCTGGTTTTTGAATGCCATAATCTTGGTCACGAACCTCTCAATAATCTATAATACTGGCTTTCTATTACCTCATCAACATATTTGTATAGCATAACGATTTTTTTAAATTACCTTTACCTATCATAAAACTCGCGCCATTTATTTCCTCGAGCTATAACCTTCTCATTCTTTATTTGAGTCTCGACTTCAAGGTTGAATTTACAACCACACATGTCACGACCCGCACCCAATATTTTGGACATGAACCGTGTACACGTCCAGCCTACGCCGCAGAGTCGGTGGTAGAACGTTGTAACAATATGATGAACAACCACGCGATAAAGATATTCCACAAGGAGAATATAACAACTCCATATCCCAACTCAGCATCTAATAAAAAAATAGAATCGTCTCACAATGTATGAAATTTAAAGTCAAAATAATCTCAACTACATGTTCCCAAAAGTCAACTCAAATATCTAATACAATGTCTCAGTGCTAACTAAAATATCTTAGAAAGTGCAGCAGGATCAGATGCTGCGTACTCCTCCTGGTAAGCAAAGTCCGTCTCTAACACATCTCCCAAGTACGGGCCATACTGGTCAGGACACACAATCTCTTTGCCATCACCTAAAATTTGTTTGGTTACCCAGTCAGGATGGAACGAGTACAATTCACTGAATGCAGTTCCAATATATGAAAATGACTATATAACAAAGGTTAGCCTTTAGACATATGATTTATAAAATAAATGAAGAAAAATAGAATAAAAATTAAATACCAAGAACAGGAAATGAAATACAATAAAATACTGACCGACTGAAGTACCTTTGATATGTGACCAGTCTCGGAACAATTACACGACATTGTCTACACTATCTACACAGTATAAAGTTACACGGTCTACACGGTATAAATGTAATAATAATTACGGTATACACGGTATAAGGTCAGATCACACATCGTTGGTACTTTACTTTTCCCGACACCACAAAGAAATAAATCAACATAAAGACTGAAATCACATATCTATCGACTAACAATGATGCATAGTAAAGATCAATACTGAAAACAAGTAATAAACTGTACTCGCCTGGCGTCCCGGGCTGCTAGCACTGGTCAGAGTCCAAGTCGAGATCCAAATAACCTATTTAAAGATTTTACAGTGTCAAAAAGAAATTCATAAATCCAGTACAATCTATCTACTTTCTCTCTTTTAAGTCTTTATGTCAATTTGCCTAATTGGGTGTACTAGATGGTGGTGTTAAAACTTAGTATAATCACTAGGATTACCTATCATTGCTGGAAATTAATAAGGACCTTAACTCTTCTTTTGGGTTGTGATTTATACTAATCTCTAATTATCCCTAGGTTGTCTATGTTGGTATAGGTAGTCACCACCCTCTGCATTTAATTATTGCATATGGTTCCCTTACCTGTACTCTTGATTGCCCCCTGCATGAAATGTTGACTTTAACCTCCAACTGGTTTCATATTTCCCTAACTTCCTATATGGTCCTTGACCTAACTTGTTACTGCCCTGTGAACTCAACATGTTGCTGTTGCTAACTGGAATTCTAGAATACCCTGATATACTGAGTATAAGCATGGTTTGTCATGTTTCAGTGTGTTCTTCTAATAGGATACTCATGTCTCCTCCAGGTGAACCCAGGGGGTGGAATCCTCTGTATTTGACGTAGTACATAGGGAATAGTACTATCCCTTCTATCTATATGCATCCATGCCTAACAACCCATACGAAACAGGAGTTACTACTACACGTTTTCCCCAACATGGTAGCTATCCCTAGACACTAGTGTTACTAGTTATAATTACCTAGAGTATTTTTATGTCTTACAGATACAGCCCTGATACATCAATACTTCATTGACCATTAATATCCTGAGGACATCCTGTGATGCCCTGACATACTAGGCTGCTACTGGTTGTTTCCCAGGTAAGGTAGGAATAAGTTTATACACAGCCTACATGTAACAGACCTGATACACTTGTTTGGGTCAATCGAGTTGTGTGAATGGCTATCCAAAAGTGTCTCTTGTCCATTACAAATCCACACCTGCACAGGACATGAGTCGCTTAAGCACTGCAGGTTCCTATGACTCCCCTGCACTTTTCACCACTGGTAATCGATAGCCCCATGCTTCTTGATGTAGAATCTACCCCATGCCATACTTCTCATATTCCCATTAGGCCTTCTCTCTTTTAGAACAACCTGCTGATACCTAGCCTAGATAGGTTCCAGCCCATAGGTCATATGTTTGTCTGTTCTATACGGGAACATGTTGGTTGAGTATAGAGCTTGTCTAAGACTTTACCAATTAACCAAGTGGCTGATTTGACTCCCTATCTTACTGATATCTAGTAATATCCCAAAAATTTGGGGATATCCTGCATACCCTACCCTACCTATCATGGTGCTAACAGGATTTACAGGTTGGTTCGAAGGAGGACCCATCAGGTACTACCTACCCATTAATTTGCAAGGCCTTGCTCACTACAGGCACCAGGCTTGGACTATTTTGATATCCCCTGTCCCAGTATTGACACAGGACACCAGTGCAGGTATTCCCCCATGCCCAGGCTACTCTAATTTAGTTGGACTACCCCTATAACCTAATAGATGTGTCATTTACATACCTGGTCTTATAGCCCTTCACTTATTCTTGTGTGGTGTCTACAACTGTGCAGGGAATATACATGGCCAAGTTGGCCTATGCACTAGGTAGCATGATACAGTTAGCAGTATACATCTGATACTTAATGGGAATTCGATTAATGGCATTAGGAGTCCGTCCTTGCCTGTGTCTACTGGTCTGATACATATGTGGCTCTATTCCTAGGTTTCTAGGGCATGGCTCCATACTCAACTGTGGCCAAATCAGTTGATAGACCCATACCCTTTCATTAGTGTAATGGGGAATACCCACTAAATTTCCATATTATGGTGATGAACAACACAGGTTATTGACTTCATGTCAAAACCTAGATGGCCAACAAGCCTGACATGATGTTTATATGAAGATTCAGGTTTCCTAGAGATGGTCCATGCTATCTGATTTTCCAGCCTGAGGTTTCCTTTTATAACATCTGGGATTCTACTAGGAGTTATGTCAAACACCTATAATATGGAAGGTGACTGCTAGGTTCATGGTTTTGGCAGGAAAAAGATGGGTGCACAGGATTACCTGATTGAAAAACTCGAACTTTTCTCTTCCCCGAAGTATCTGAGATTGGTTTGACTAGAATAACAGATGGATGCAATATTTCTAGGGTTTCCACTTTGATCGAACTCCATATATATATAGTTGGGAATTCAGGTTATAAGGATAGAGGGAAATCCGATTTGAAATAGATTTGGAGAGATTTATTCTCTCGGCAGAACTAGGATTTTAAGTTGGTTTAGCAAGAAATTCGAAAATTAATCACAGCCTCTTTGAATCGAATTTAAACATCACTTGAGAGTTTAAAACTCCCATTTGCAGTTAGGTCCCTAGCCAAAGTCCTATTTTGAATTTTCTCCTTTATTGTATTAACAACTAAGTGTTTCATAAGAAAAATTGCTAAATAAATAAATAATAAAAATTTATCATAATGGAAATTGATCAAGGGGTTTACAACACAACTCACTCAAGTCACATCCTTTTCGTAATCCTCATTACATCGTCATAGATAATCCCTTATCATAATCCTCTTCTCAATTGTCACTTCTCGGCTTTTTTTTCTACAATTTTTATTCTTGCTCCTCTTCAATTAATCATCCTAACATAGTACTGCTCATATGATTTCTTCCTCTTTATAACCACTATAATCACCATAACCCAAACACAAGTATTCTAGTATCAATTTCTCTGGGATTCTTAATTATCCAGCATCGATGAAGGATTTGCTAGTCTACTTGAGGTAAGACTTTTAACTCAGCTCTCAAGTCCTTTGCTTTGGCTAACTATAGGAAATAGGAAAATCACAATCAATCCTTAAACTCGATCAATCCTTAAACTCTATAGTATACCTTTATAAGTTATATATCAACCCTTTTAGCAGTACAATTAATGATCTACACATTTCTAATTATCAGCAAGCTATACAATTCTTTTAAGTACGTCTAACCATGTTACACCTACCTGCTAGGAAAAGGTTAAGGCTGAGTTAATCATATGCTTAGATCTAATACTCCTGACATACTATAAACTTATTGGTCAATCTTCTAGTCCTGATCTTTTATAGGTTATTTCAATGCTAGTCTCACCATATATAGATATGATCATCTATTCTAACTCAGACCTTCCTACTCCTTGATCACATATCATTCTGTTATTATCATCCGATTATAATATCTCTAGTGGAGGTCCTTTAGGCTATTATCTATGATAATTTCATTCACTATGTCATGATTTTTAGATCCTCCAAGTAAAAAAAAATTCTCGAAACCAATGCAAATATAAACTCCTAAAAATATTTATATCCAGTCATGAACATTAGGCTTCATCGAGTCTCGAGGTTTATTTTAGGTTGGCACTCCCATACTGATTAGAATATATGACTCAATCCAACTATATATTCCTCAAGTTGCATTCTTACTCACCTTAACCATTATGATCGAGAAATCTTATAGTATTATTCTAACCAACCTAAATAGTCCATTTAAACTTTTATTCAAAACTCTATCTAACTTAGGCAAAGGATAGTATGGTTTAGTCTAATGATCCCCGGGTTTTCTTTTCAGGTTGAGCCTTATATTGTCCTATATTTCTAGCTTATCATCTTGGAGGAGTATCTATAAAAATCCTACCCACCTTAGGTAATTATCTAGTCCTGTTAAGCATGGATTCCTATCTCCTTCAATTAATAGTTCCTACAATAGTGTGATTATCAAATCTCGTACATACTTATATCTAATCATCAAGTCAAGTCTCATTGAATCATTCTATCCTCAAGTCATATCTTTTGAAGATCTTTCGTAAAGGTGGTCTTATTTTGTTCAGGGGGCTACGTCTAAACCCATGGTTCAATTGTATAATCTCTCAAATCGCATCTTTAGCCGTCATGGAAAATTCTATCTTATCTTTCCAACAAATATTCATGAATATTCAAAATTTCTAATCCAACTCCAGCTCTTAAGAAAGTTGTAGGAATGCCTACCTATTGACTAAAATAGATTTGTCCACCAATTAAATCTCATACATAGAAGTAATAATACCACTCCTACTTGGTCCATCTATTATAGGTGTCTATCCAACCCTCCTTATCTTAGATAATTATCCACTAAAATATTCTATCCATCTTACTCCAATCATACAAAAATATAATTCAATTAGCTCATCCAAAACAAATGTTCATCTTTTAGAAACAGGAAAAGACGAGAATCCAATATAAGGAATGCAAGAGAGGTATGATCGAATACAAACACGAGGTTCAAGGACGATAATAGAAGTCAAAAGAATTTCAATAATAATTGTGGATTGAGATTCTAATACACTATCATATTGCAGGCTCGTTCGGTACAGTAATGCAACCGAAACGATATAATCTCGATCTCTATGCACCACCACAAAAGCATGTAACGTCCTAGTCCCAAATTATATAGGACTAGAAATCCATATACATGCCAGCTACGAATCAAGTAGGCTCCATCCCAGCTCGAATACGTATAAGCTGTACAACAACGACCAACTATCTCTACTAATCAATAATATCTAAGTTTTCATGCGAAGTCCTTGCAACTTCAACAACACGAGCTTTGATCCGAAGCACTCGACCAACTTCAATTGTGAAATGTCTATCTTCAATCAAGCCTCTGATTACAATCACTCTGAAACTTCTAGACCGTACCTTACTGCCAAATCGACTAGAGGATTGTAATTGGCTTGGGATTTGAAAATGAAAGCTTAGAAGGCTTTGGAAGACCGTAGTAGGCTTAGAGAGAAGAGAAGAGAGAATGAATTGGTGTATTGAAATGGTAGAAATTCTTCTATATTTATAGGTTTTTCAAAGGAAGAATTTGGATAGAATTCTTTGAGAGAATCTCGACAGGTAGCCGTTGCATCCATAACTGCAGGGAGACTGGATTTGAAAGCCAACGTTCCACTAACCGAACTCGGGCCGAACTCGGTCCGAATTCTGTTGGTCCAAAATTGGTTTGGTTAGGGTTTTGCAAATCGAGTTTTAGGCTTTTTGAGAATTCAAGCAGTTAGAAAGTAGTTTGGGCTTTTGTAAGTGGGACTTGTTTTCAAAATGAAAGGGTATTTTGAAAACATTTATGGGTAGCCTATTTGTCAGTACGACTCAGTGTACATTGTATTTCAAGACTCATTAAATTATAAAAAATACATTGATAATGACAATACAGATTCAATGGCAAAACGGCTTCAAGTCTTGAACGGTAGCAGTAGCAGTTTGAGCAGATCATCCAAGTAGCCCTCATATCGAGACATGGTTAGATCAATTGTCAAAATCATGTTTGACCATGACCTATGGGCCAACAATCTCCCCCATTTTTATAATTGACAAATCTTGACCGATATAACATCTTGATTTGACCAAAAAATATCAAAATTTGTAAGGTACTGTTCGGTACTATTTTGTATTATCTTCTCTTGGTAGAAATTTTCCTGAAAAGATGTTAAATCCTTTTCTCCCCTGTTGTCATTTAACAAAATAATTGCAAAGAGAGAAGCTCTCCCGCAATTCATGCATAAGAGACGAACGTTGAAGAAATACAGAGATAATATAAAAAAATAACATAAAGTTCACATGCAGTTTTATGAAAGAAGCACCAGCTAAGATATAGTGCGAAGCATAAAAAAACATAAAAGTTCATACCAAAAAGAAATAATAGACCCTGAATATAGAAAATGCATAATAAAAAGAGTTTGGATACATCAACTCAACATCTCAAAAATAGTTGAATAAGACTAAAAAGTAAAAGTACTACTATCTTGGAATGTTGGAGCATTTCTAATAACACATAGACAAAAATAGAGTCTAATCAGAAAACATCTAGACAAAATGCAGTAACGTCTAGATCAAATCCTCTGCTGCTAAACAGAATCATAATCATCGCGATCAATATCGCCACAATGTCCAAAAGGACCAGCCCCAAAAGTGCCAGCTCCATGAGATGGGTGTGGAGTAGCACCAGAACCACGGTACCCGTCATAAGCGTTACCGGGCTCAAAGAAGTGATGAACCGCCTCATCAACATAGCGGTAGCCGGATACAGTGTGATCTCGTGGAAGAGAACTGGCATGTTGACCAGTCTGGACAAAATGCAGATCCGTAAAGGAGTTTGCAAGTGCATGAAACCGACTAGCATCTCGAAACTCGTATTTCCTTAATGTGTCAGTAACAAACGCTTGCAAAGAGTTGTGCTCATCTAGCTGAGCACACCGCATATCAAACAAGTGTTGGTGGAGACCCCCAAATGTCATAGGGTAATCCTGAGGTGGAGGAGGTGGTGCAGTAGGAGGAGCAGGAGGGACAACTATGCTGCGACGAGAGAGCTGAAGATACTTGGGCTCTGAGTCACGAGCACAAGAAGATAAATCGATCTCGAAGTGCTAGAAGATGATAGGAAGGATCATCACATAGACAAGGTTTCTGTTCCTCTTGCGACATCTACCCATCATCTGGATAATCGTCTTAGGGACCAAAAATAGAATCCTATTACGAATATGATAAAATGAAGACATTTTAAGAGTGGTCACATCGTCTTTGGAAATGGATTTTGGTAGAATAGTGTGTAACACCCACTTTTCTAAAATAAGGGTAAATTTGAACTTTTGTGTTTTAAATCATTAAAATATTTGATTTTAGTCATGATATAATTTTTGGTGATTTTTAGTTATTTTAAAACTATTTAATTGAGTGAAATGTGAAATTTGTGTTTTGCTAGTGTACCTTAGTCATGCATGACCTAGAAGACTAATCATGACCAAGGAGACCTAATCATGTGTTTAAGATTTCAAATTTCTACTTTTAAGCCTAGGGGTATTTTAGTCATTTTGGCACTTTTGTGAAATTGTGAATTATATTAAGAAAATTTTTGAGTGGCACCCCACTTATATTACCCATATTCGTAGTGCACCCCACATTGTTCCACATATACATAAGTCACCCCACTTCTAACAGAAAATGTCAAATAATAACGTTGGTGGTCTTTAAAACACTTTCTATGACCGTAATACCCCTCCCCCTCTCGCTCGCAGCCCAGTATGCTGCTGTCGCCGTCGAGGACGCGACGATCAGCGCCAAGAACTTGTTCCTGTCGCCTTCCGGAGTCTCGCCAGTGACGTAGTACCGCCGGACGAGGAACGCCGCCGAGACGAGCAGGAAGATGAAGAGGGTGGAGACGGAGAGGAGGGCCGAGAGGATCTCGAGCTCGGCGAAGAAGGCGACGGAGGCGGTCCCGACTAGCATGACGACGGTGGCGTTGACGGGGGTGCCGGTCGTCCCGTTCACGTAGGCGAGGAACGGCGGTGCCATGTGCGTGCGCGCGATGTGGGTGACGTACCGCGCCTGGCTGGTGGTGGACGCGAGCAGCGCCGTGGTCATCCCCTCGAGCGCGCCGAACGCGACGAGGTACTTGGCCCAGCCCATCCCGACGGCCTGGAATGCGACGGAGAAGGCGGCGTCGGGGTCGAGGTTGTATTAGGGCTGCATGAGGCACAGGGTAAGGGCGAGGAGGCAGTAGACGGCGGTCACGGCGAGCATGGACCCGACGAGGCCCACGGGCACGTCCCTGTCGGGGTCCTCGGTCTCCTCCGCCAGCGTGGCGACGCCGTCGAAGTCGGTGTACGCGAAGAAGAGCACGGCGGAGGCGCTGAAGACGCTGCGGACGCCGAAGGGCGCGAAGGGGGAGAGGTTCTCGCCGTGGGCGTTGGCGAGCCCCGCTACGATGATGAAGAGGATAACGAGGAGGTGGACGACGGTGGCGAGGCTGTTGAGGTGGGAGGTGCCCTTGACGCTGAGGACAAAGACGAGGCCGGTAAGGAGGACGGCGGCGACCGCGATGGGGTCGAGGTGGCTGTAGTCGTCCCCGAGGAAAGGGACGTGGACGTGGACGCGGAGGTCGTCGGGGGAACGGTTGAGCAGGGTGGCGAAGTAGGAGGTCCAGGAGCGTGCCACCACCGCGCAGCCGATGATGTAGTCGAGGAGGATGTTGCCCGCAGAGATGGGGGAGTGGTGGCTGATGGAGGCGATGGTGATGGCAGCTGTGGCGGCAGAAAATTTTTGTTGTGTAAAATATTAGGGACTCATCAGCAAGGAAAGGGGGGAGGGGTATTACGGTCATGGAATATGTTTTAAAGGCCACCAACGTTATTATTTGACGTTTTCTGTTAGGAGTGGAGTGACTTATGTATATGTGGAACAATGTGGGGTGCACTACGAATATGGATAATATAAGTGGGGTGCCACTCAAAATTTTTCTTATATTAATTAAATATGTGTTAGTTAAATTGTTGAGACTTGACCTAGAAGTTAGCCTAATCTAGATTGTTAATCATGACCCTAGAGACTAAGTTAGAGGGTTTCATTAAGTAATCACATTAGTGTAATATCTAGATATTTGTTAAGGAGATATTTTATGCTAAAGGTTAAAGGGGACTACTTTAGTTATGAGCCATTAGATTGCCTAGAAATTATTGGAGAAACCTTAGCCACTCATCCTAAACCCTAACCCTAACTTAATGGCAGCCAACACACATCCCCACCCTCTATAAATACATCCCATTAATCATTTGCACCATTTTTAATTCATTTTATTTGCCTCTTTTGTGTTCTTCCCTAAACTTCTCCCCAAATATCCAAATCAACTCCAAATTGAGCCTAATTTCTTGCATTAGGATCCCCTACCATTGAGGATGCTAAGGGAAGCTAGCTAGCTAGGTTGCACAAGCTTTTGGCATCACTAAGTGAAGAGGACACCCCCCCTATTCTAGGCTTTTTATTGAGTTTTCACTCAATAGGTAAAATGCCTCTAAACCTATTAATATTGTGATTTCTCTTCATGATTGCATGCATCTAGGTACCAGGGACCTATAGGCTAAGTTTGGTAGGAAATAGATTGGGTTTGGTGTCCGTATCGGACACGTATCTAGGTTAATATTAAAGTGTTTGATGTATTGTCTCTGTGAACAAAATGTTTTTATTTTCGAAAACTATTTGAACAAATTTCTAGCCCTATAGGTGTAGATCATAGAACCCCATCACTGACCACAATATTGTGTCATGTCCGTGTCAAAATCAGACACGAACACACTGCACTGCACTGCACTACACTGCACAGTGTGGCAGTGTCCTGCTACCCGACCCAAAATTCTCTCTGTGTAGGACACGTGGACAGATGAAAATTGACACAGAGGAGGGGGCCACCGATGACAGACCCCCCCTCGAGTTTCAAGATAGGTCGTGTCGTGTCGGACACGAAAACACGATCGCACGAATTTTTCACTGTACTGTGCACGCGGAAATTCAGCACTGACACGCACTTCGTGTCGTGTCCTGTCACCACGTGGACACGATACAGGGTGTCGATATCGTAGCCCTACATGTGGGCTACACGTGTGCACGGCCACGTGGCTCCACGTGGTCTGTGTCGAGTGCACGAGTCCATGGACTCGCTGCACGACGCTGTGTGCACGCGTGTGTGTCTACGTGTGTGCGTGAGTATTTGGACACGTTTGTGTCCAGATTCTTGACACATTAAGGCTCGACTGACACAATAACATGTAGTACTCCGATTACCAACTTTACATTGGGTTTTACAATGATTTGATTTCGAATTTGGGTTATCCCAATTTTTCACTGATACTCTATTAATTCTTCATTTTCAGAGTTCAGTGATATGTTAATTGTTAATTAAATATTAATTATGATGTTAATACATGATTAACATGTTTGAGTTATGAGTTTACATAGATAGGTTCATATGTATGCATGATTGGATTGGCTATAGAAATCGAATAAGGTTTCCTATGTTCTGGAACCAGTTTGATTGAATGTAAATTCTGAGATTTCTCTGTATTATTTTTACTGATTAATTAGATTTAATGTGGAAACTAAAGTGAATTCCTGAGATTCTTGAATCCCAGGTTTTGTGTTGACTTGTGTATTAAAACCTGAATGGTATGTGAACCTGAGAACTCAGGAAATCTGAGATGTTAGGTGTTAACAGGTAAAATGGTTTTGTGGTAACAAGAGTTGAACTTATCATGAAAACTGAGAATTGAGTTTTAATATGTTAAAAGCTAAGTTGAACTCTTCATGAGAAAACTGAGTTCAATGTCCAATCCAAAACAAGAGATCAAAACCTGAGTTTGTGTTGAAAAGTTAACCTGGGTTCATTTCACTTAACTGTTAACTTGTGTATATATAACTTAACTGAGAATTGGGTTGTATGTTGGGTAAAAACTGAGATTTCCTTATGTAATGAAAACTGAGAATGGGGTTCAGTTTCTTAACTGTTTTGTACACTCTAACTAAATTCACAAATCTGAGAACCCTTAACCTAAACCTGAGAATGAATGTGAATGCCTGTTTAAATGTTCAGAGAGTTGGGTTTTAGCTAACTGTTTTGGCAATAGGTTTCCAGATTTTATCCCACACCCAAATATATTTTCTGCACACACAGGACACTACTGCCCTCACTGTTGACACAAATCTGAGATTGGTTAAATACCTGAGAATTTATTTCAATGATTTAAACTGAGTTCAGTTATTCAAATTCTGAGTTTTCAATGTGTTGAGACTAAGATTTCAGTCATGGTTAAATTGGGTTTGATTTTCAAATAATAATGTAAAACTGGGATTTTTAGTTAGGAATGAACCTGTGTACTAATAATTTATGAACCTGAGATCCCTCTCACACATTAACTCTCCTTCACACACACATGGCTTCCTACACACCCTCACACACACCATGTAACCTCCCTTTTCACTCTCTCTCTATATATATATAGTTGTGATGTGTTAGGACTTGTGAGGCATGCCTAACTATACAATATGTGTATATATATGAGTATGCATATATATGGATGTATGCTCCATGTACCTACATACTTTCCCCTTCACTTTATCACATGCCTTCTAACCCTATTTTTATACACATAATTGATGTATGCCTATATGCTAATATATGCTAGTATGTGTATATATGCACATATATATATATATATATATATATACATATATATATATATATATATATATACATATATATATATATATATATATATACATATATATATATATATATATACATATATATATATATATATATATATACATATATATATATATAATATATATATATATATACATATATATATATATATATATATATACATATATATATATATATATATATACATATATATATATATATATATATATACATATATATATATATATATATATATATACATATATATATATATATATATATATATATATATATATATATATATATATATATATATATATATATATATGGAATATATATGTTTGATAGCCTGTATGGCCTTGTGCTTGGGTGTGAGTGCTTAGCCTAGGTTTTGTTAGGCTTAGTGAGACTTGTTGGGTTAAGACTTGACCTACTTGACTAGTTTGACTAGAAAGTTGACTAGAGTTGACTTTAACCTAGAATTGACTTGATTAAGACTAAATTAGACTAACTTAGACTAGTTGACAAAGATTGGCCAAGCCCTAACTAGTTTGACCTAATTTGACTAGATGTTGACTTGGTTTAACCCAGAGTTGACCAAGGTTTGACTTTGACCTAGATTGACCTAGAAAATCATATAGATGCATTGTACAATTCAATTTTAACCCCCTTGTATACATCATGACTTGTGTTGCTCTGATTAGGAGACAGACACCTCTCCTCAGGCAGTACATCCTCTTCGGACATTCAGTTATCAGGCGAGTACATTCTCTGATCGTTTCATACTTGTCACGATTTATATTCTCGCTCTAGATTACTTTTACTTGATGCTGTCACGTTATCATCACAGATTGGTACTATATGGATCTCTTCTTGGGATGTTATCTCTCTTAGCGGGCGCATCGGATACTTTATGACATATGTTTCATGTACATCATGTATTCCTTGTTTCTGCGTTATTCATGTACACTCATGTTCTCTCATGTTCTTTCATGTACGTTCATGTACTTTCATGTTCTTTCATGTACGCTCATGTTTTCTTATGTGTTTCCTGTGTAACCAAAATATCATGTACGTAACGTAACTGGACTGGATCCTTGTGCATTGATTGTGGGTAGGGGTGAGTATAAATGGTCATGTGATTTACCATCATGTACACTCTGTTACTTTTCATGTTCATCATGTACAACCTAAGCCAATTACATGCCATCTCGTACTCTAAATCACTAGTCACTTACAGTTCTTACTTATCATGTATATATTTCCAGTTATCAAATCTCTCCTGTTTTATGTACATCTTCTTACAGTGTTTCATGTATCTTACTCTATTGCTTGCTTTATATTTCCTGCCTTGATATGAACTGCATGAGATGTACTGTGCTCGCTCCTGTCCTGACTGGACCTGTTGAAAATATTACAGAGGATGAGGATGAGGCCCTTTGTACCACCTATTACGGAGCAGGCTTAGACGACACCTGCGACCTGGCTCCTCTGGAGGACCCAGCTGCAGTTCAGGATACTAGGCTTTATCTTTCTTTTCAGCATTGTTTTTGACTTTCAGTTGTTGTTTTGAGACGTATATATTCTTTCATATTGTAGTTGAGACTCTGTATTCGGGATGTTTTCTGAGATGTTATCTTAGACACTAGACTCTTCTGATTATCTGTACTTTATTTTGAGTTCTATATCATATCGTACTTCTTCTTCCTTAGTTGTGATTGAGTTTACATTCTGCTATGTCACCCCCATTCGGGGAGTATAAACTGCTTGGCATTATATATTATTAGATGTTATGACCTAGGACAGCGTTCTACCGCCGACCCTGCGGCGTAGGCTGGACGTACCTACTTCTCGTGCCCTTACTCTAGGGTGCGGGTCGTGACACGTTTTTAGTGGTGGCCCATGCAGGTCGAGTTTATGTAATGGTATTCGAACTAGAGTATCACTACATCCTGCAGTAGGAGTAGAATATTTGAGATACTCAATCACATTAGGAAAAGCTCTTAACTTGATTCTTGTTATCAAATTCTTGCTACTTGAATACTTTTTTTTGAAAATAAACTGTCCTCCCTTGATTTATCGCTTCTTTCTCAGCAATTGATATCCTTGTTTGATCTGTCTTCAGGATAGTGGAGACGCGGTTACAGCGTGCCATTCAGGGAGATACTGTAGAGGGGACTGATACCCCTCAGCCAGTTCGGCAGGGTCGGGAGGCTACAGCTCCTGCCACCTCTGCTCATATTGGGACTTCAGCAGCAACTGAGGGTATGCCTCCACAAGATCGGAGGCAGGACCCAGTCACTCCAGAGATGTCATTCCGGCAGCCGTCGCCTACAGGACACGTAGACGCGGCGCAGATGTTTGCCTACTTCCAGCAGTTCATGAACCAGCAGCAGGTCCGACAGGACAGGGGCATGGAGTTGGCCATTACGACAGCTGCAGCTCGACCATCAGTCCAGCAACCGAAGACACCTGGGATCGAGCAGTTCCAGAAGATGAGCCCTAAAGACTTCTTGGGGACAGAGGGGATTATATATGCTGACGAGTGGATCGAGCATATAGAGGAGATCTTCCGCCTGGCCCGGATACCAGCAGATCTCCAGATTGAGGCAGCAGCTAGCCGAATGCGAGATCTTGCTCGCACCTGGTATCAGTCAGACCCTAGGGTGGGAGTAGCTAGACAGACCTGGGAGGAGTTCAAGGGCTTCTTCAAGAAGAAGTTCTTTCCATATTCAGCGCTCAGAGCCTTAGAGTCACAGTTCGAGAGCCTAGTCCAGGGGAGCCTTACAGTGGAGGAGTACGCTGGGGAGTTCGGCCGCCTCGGCAGGTTCGTAGAGGGATTGAGCGAGACGGCGAAGGCCCAGAGGTTCCGGAAGGGTCTGGTCAGGGAGGTCAAGTCCTTGACCAAGGGCAACAGGGATGCCACATTCGAGGAGATTCTGACAGGAGCCTTATTGGCAGAGGATGATCTTGAGCTTAGGCTCAAGAGGGGACGAGACCCAGTTGGGGGCAGCAGTAGCGGAGGCCAGGCCAAGAGGCCTCACGTTCAGCACCAGCAGCCGAGGCAGTTCCAGCCGCAGCCATTCCAGCAGAGGCAGCAGCAGCAGCAGAGACAACAGCAGGCTCCTAGACAATAGCATGTTATTTCTTGCCCTTTCTGTAAAAAACCAGGGCACGATTGGGGTGAGTGCCGGATGAGGCTAGGCAAGTGCCTACTCTGCGGATCATCAGATCATCAGTTGAGAGAGTGTCCCAAGTCTGCGAGACGGACAGCTTAGGGAGCAGGAGCCAGGGCTCCAGTAGGCCAGCAGCAGGCTAGAGGAGGCCAGCAGGGGCGAGCTTACGCTATGACGTTTGAGGATGCTCAGGCAGTAGGAGAGGTGCTTGCAGGTTCTGTTCTTTTCGATTTCATTCCTACCTTGCCTCGTTGTTTCCGTCTTGAAATTCAATTCCATTTGTTCCTATCTTTCCTATTTGTTGATAATTTAGAATCTGTATGTTTTGTTGTTGATTTAACCTTTTACCGAATCATATGGGCTAGGTCGCCTCAATTAAATATGTGTTAGTTAAATTGTTGAGACTTGACCTAGAAGTTAGCCTAATCTAGATTGTTAATCATGACCCTAGAGACTAAGTTAGAGGGTTTCATTAAGTAATCACATTAGTGTAATATCTAGATATTTGTTAAGGAGATATTTTATGCTAAAGGTTAAAGGGGGCTACTTTAGTTATGAGCCATTAGATTGCCTAGAAATTGTTGGAGAAACCTTAGCCACTCATTCTAAACCCTAACCCTAACTTAATGGTAGCCAACACACATCCCCACCCTCTATAAATACATCCCATTAATCATTTGCACCATTTTTAATTCATTTTATTTGCCTCTTTTGTGTTCTTCCCTAAACTTCTCCCCAAATATCCAAATCAACTCCAAATTGAGCCTAGTTTCTTGTATTGGGATCCCCTACCATTGAGGATGCTAAGGGAAGCTAGCTAGCAAGGTTGCACAAGCTTTTGGCATCACCAAGTGAAGAGGACACCCCCCTATTCTAGGCTTTTCATTGAGTTTTCACTCAATAGGTAAAATGCCTCTAAACCTATTAATATTGTGATTTCTCTTCATGAATGCATGCATCTAGGTACCAGGGACCTATAGGCTAAGTTTGGTAGGAAATAGATTGGGTTTGGTATCCGTATCGAACACGTATCTAGGTTAATATTAAAGTGTTTGATGTATTGCCTCTGTGAACAAAATGTTTTTATTTTCGAAAACTATTTGAACAAATTTCTAGCCCTATAGGTGTAGATCATAGAACCCCATCACTGAGCACAATATTGTGTCGTGTCCGTGTCAAAATCAGACACAAACATACTGTACTGCACTGCACTGCACAGTGTGGCAGTGTCCTGCTACCCGACCCAAAATTCTCTCTGTATAGGACACGTGGACACATGAAAATTGACACAGAGGAGGGGGCCATCACTGACAGACCCCCCCTCGAGTTTTACGATAGGTCGTGTCGTGTCGGACATGAAAACACGATCGCACGAATTTTTTACTGTACTGTGCACGCAGAAATTCAGCACTGACACGCACTTCATGTCGTATCCTGTCACCACGTGGACACGATACAGGGTGTCGATATCGTAGCCCTACATGTGGGCTACACGTGTGCACGGCCACGTGGCTCCACGTGGCCTGTGTCGAGTGCACGAGTCCATGGACTCGCTGCACGATGCTGTGTGCACGCGTGTGTGTCTACGTGTGTGCGTGAGTATTTGGACACGTTTGTGTCCAGATTCTTGACACATTAAGGCTCGACTGACACAATAACATGTAGTACTCCGATTACCAACCTTTACATTGGGTTTTACAATGATTTGATTTCGAATTTGGGTTATCCCAATTTTTCACTGATACTCTATTAATTCTTCATTTTCAGAGTTCAGTGATATGTTAATTGTTAATTAAATATTAATTATGATGTTAATACATGATTAACATGTTTGAGTTATGAGTTTACATAGATAGGTTTATATGTATGCATGATTGGATTGGCTATGGAAATCGAATAAGGTTTCCTATCTTCTGGAACCAGTTTGATTGAATGTAAATTCTGAGATTTCTCTGTATTATTTTTACTGATTAATTAGATTTAATGTGGAAACTAAAGTGAATTCCTGAGATTCTTGAATCCCAGGTTTTGTGTTGACTTGTGTATTGAAACCTGAATGGTATGTGAACCTGAGAACTCAGGAAATCTGAGATGTTAGGTGTTAACAGGTAAAATGGTTTTGTGGTAACAAGAGTTGAACTTATCATGAAAACTGAGAATTGAGTTTTAATATGTTAAAAGCTGAGTTGAACTCTTCATGAGAAAACTGAGTTCAATGTCCAATCCAAAACAAGAGATCAAAACCTGAGTTTGTGTTGAAAAGTTAACCTTGGTTCATTTCACTTAACTGTTAACCTGTGTATATATAACTTAACTGAGAATTGGGTTGTATGTTGGGTAAAAACTGAGATTTCCTTATGTAATGAAAACTGAGAATGGGGTTTAGTTTCTTAACTGTTTTGTACACTCTAACTAAATTCACAAATCTGAGAACCCTTAACCTAAACTTGAGAATGAATGTGAATGCCTGTTTAAATGTTCAGAGAGTTGGGTTTTAGCTAACTGTTTTGGCAATAGGTTTCCAGATTTTATCCCACACCCAAATATATTTCCTGCACACACAGGACTCTACTGCCCTCACTGTTGACACAAATCTGAGATTGGTTAAATACTTGAGAATTTATTTCAATGATTTAAACTGAGTTCAGTTATTCAAATTCTGAGTTTTCAATGTGTTGAGACTGAGATTTCAGTCATGGTTAAATTGGGTTTGATTTTCAAATAATAATGTAAAACTGGGAATTTTAGTTAGGAATGAACCTGTGTACTAATAATTTATGAACCTGAGATCCCTCTCACACATTAACTCTCCTTCACACACACATGGCTTCCTACACACCCTCACACACACCATGTAACCTTCCTCTTCACTCTCTCTCTCTCTATATATATATAGTTGTGATGTGTTAGGACTTGTGAGGCATGCCTAACTATACAATATGTATATATATATGAGTATGCATATATATGGATGTATGCTCCATGTACCTACATACTTTCCCCTTCACTTTATCACATGCCTTCTAACCCTATTTTTATACACATAATTGATGTATGCCTATATGCTAATATATGCTAGTATGTGTATATATGCATATATATATATATATATATATATATATATATATATATATATATATATATATATATATATATATATATATATATATATATATATATATATATATGGAATATGTATGTTTGAAAGCCTGTATGGCCTTGTGCTTGGGTGTGAGTGCTTAGCCTAGGTTTTGTTAGGCTTAGTGAGACTTGTTGGGTTAAGACTTGACCTACTTGACTAGTTTGACTAAAAAGTTGACTAGAGTTGACTTTAACCTAGAATTGACTTGATTAAGACAAAATTAGACTAACTTAGACTAGTTGACAAAGATTGGCCAAGCCCTAACTAGTTTGACCTAATTTGACTAGATGTTGACTTGTTTTGACCCAGAGTTGACCAAGGTTTGACTTTGACCTAGATTGACCTAGAAAATCATATAGATGCATTGTACAATTCAATTTTAACCCCCTTGTATACATCATGACTTGTGTTGCTCTGATTAGGAGACAAACACCTCTCCTCAGGCAGTACATCCTCTTCGGACATTCAGTTATCAGGCGAGTACATTCTCTGATCGTTTCATACTTGTCACGATTTATATTCTCGCTCTAGATTACTTTTACTTGATGCTGTCACGTTATCATCACGGATTGGTACTATATGGATCTCTTCTTGGGATGTTATCCCCCTTAGCGGGCGCATCGGATACTTTATGACATGTGTTTCATGTACATCATGTATTCCTTGTTTCTGCGTTATTCATGTACACTCATGTTCTCTCATGTTCTTTCATGTACGTTCATGTACTTTTATGTTCTTTCATGTATGCTCATGTTTCCTCATGTGTTTCCTGTGTAACCAAAATATCATGTACGTAACGTAACTGGACTGGATCCTTGTGTATTGATTGTGGATAGGGGTGAGTATAAATGGTCATGTGATTTACCATCATGTACACTCTGTTACTTTTCATGTTCATCATGTACAACCTAAGCCAATTACATGCCATCTCGTACTCTAAATCACTAGTCACTTACAGTTCTTACTTATCATGTATATATTTCCAGTTATCAAATATCTCTCCTGTTTCATGTACATCTTCTTACAGCGTTTCATGTATCTTACTCTATTGCTTGCTTTATATTTCCTGCCTTGATATGAACTGCATGAGATGTACTGTGCTCGCTCCTGTCCTGACTGGACCTGTTGAAAATATTACAGAGGATGAGGATGAGGCCCTTTGTACCACCTATTACGGAGCAGGCTTAGACGACACCTGCGACCTGGCTCCTCTGGAGGACCCAGCTGCAGTTCAGAATACTACTCCCATAGTCTAGGCTAGTCAGCTAGGCTTTATCTTTCTTTTCAGCATTGTTTTTGACTTTTAGTTGTTGTTTTGAGATGTATATATTCTTTCATATTGTAGTTGAGACTCTGTATTCGGGATATTTTCTGAGATGTTATCTTAGACACTAGACTCTTCTGATTATCTGTACTTCATTTTGAGTTCTATATCATATCGTACTTCTTCTTTCTTAGTTGTGATTGAGTTTACATTCTGCTATGTCACCCCCATTCGGGGAGTATAAACTGCTTGGCATTATATATTGTTAGATGTTGTGACCTAGGACAGCGTTCTACCATCGACACTGCGGCGTAGGCTGGACGTACCCACTTCTCGTGCCCTTACTCCAGGGTGCGGGTCGTGACATAGTGGAATAGACGATACGATGTAACTCATAAAAGAATAAGTTCAAATGAGCAACTTTGAACTTTTCGGGACGAACATGAACATGAGCACATAGTTGGTTTTTAAAACTGTTTAAAGACGTGTCCCCTGAAAATTCAAATTCAGTGATATCGTCTAGTAGAGCACCTTCATTTGGAATGTTTAGAATTTTTGCTAAGTCGTTATCATTGAATTAAATTTCTATGCCAGCAAACGGCTCTTAACAGAATAAGTGTTATCGCGTCTAAGGTAAAGTTGCAGTAAAATAGCCGAATAGCATTGGTAGCAATGGGAACAGAGTGAGTGACAAGGTTGTACAATCCCAATGCTTCAAAGAAAGTTTTGTGTGACAAAAAGATCGTCCACTTAATCGATGCGCTAGGGCATATGTTACGAATTAAAAAATTTGCAAACCACAATAATGATTGTTCGAGAGTTTCGAAGAAAAACTCGTTGAACGCCCCGTCGTCCATTTAGACGGGCAAAAAGAGAGATCCTTGAAAAGGATCCGAAGAAGAGGCTTCTTCACTAGCCGCCGTCTTCTTTCTCTTGAAGGGATTATGCATCCTAGGCATGGTTTCTAAAATATATATAGAATATCTAAGAAATTGAAATAGAGATATGGAAGAGATTATACCTTCTAGAAATCAAGTATATAGAAGAGAATGAGATTCCACGCACGAATCCAAAGTTTGGAGTAAAAACTTCAAAGGGATAGGAAGGAATTGATGGTGGAAGAACTAGGGTTTGGTGGCTCTTTCGTGCGGTTGCTGCTCTGTTTGAAGGAGAAAGGAGATGAATAGAAAGGGGGTCACTTCGGTTCTGACTTAAAATACCCGACACCAACAGAACTCGGGCCGAATTTGGTACGAGTTCGCCTGCAGTTCTATTGAGATATTTTGCACAAAAATATATGCCACTTTTATATTCATCATTCATTTTCAATTATTTAATTCCAAGTTTAGTAATTTTAATTTTTAGTTAACATAACTAACATAATTTTATAAATTAAATTTCGTTACACAGCGACTATCTCAGATTAGCTGTAGGGGTAC